>LPNX010520893.1:1378428-1423816 GCA_001517045.1 Pseudotsuga menziesii
GTTTCATATATTGTATTTTCCCTTCAAATATATTTTCATATAAATGGATCAATACTTATTTTCATATAAATGGATAAAATAATATGGAAAAGGCGATACATGATAATGATAACATTGATTGATTTATAATACAAGTTTTTTTTTATATTTAATATATTTTTTTGCTATATTATGATATAAACTCTTTTTGGTTTATGTGAAAAGTATACTATTTGCTAAAAATGTGATGTTAAAATAATCTCATGGAATTTTTTTGCCTTATTCATTTTGTCTACATGGTTAAATTTATACTTTACTTATCTCTCATGGTGCAGGTTCATCTCATTGATTTGATTACTTCAAATAATAAAAAATATGAGGAGGGTGACAAATTACAATATTTTTCAATTTTATAAATAAATTGCTCTTGACATTGTCGTCATCAAATGAATTGCATGCAGTGATAACGATGTTGGCTTCTCTGCTTTTGTAAGTCGATTAATTCTCTATCTGTCGTATCAAATTTTCATCTCCTAATGAATTTCGATGCATAAATCTCCTCGGAAGCACGGAGAGCACGATATGTCCTGCATTGATGGCTTTCTTATAACCTTGAACCTCTCTTTATATCATTATACTGTAATTCGCATATATGCCAGGAGCTCTACATCAGTGTAGTATGTATATATGATCATATATGTAACATTTCTAGCTGCAGCCTGTCATACTACAACAATTATATTTTCAAACGCAACTGCAGTTATGGGGTGATTGCATGTTTGTTGAACCGATAAGATTGTCTTCTTCCTCGGCGATTGCAGATACTCAATTCTTTCCTCCTCCTCCTACAAAGGAAAAAGTGATACGAAGGTCATTCGATTTAAATCTTCGAGCACCTAGGGAAGAAGATCACGAAGATGAGCATCCACCCTCGCTCACTCTGTTTCTTGGATGGCAGGAGCGAAAAGATTGATTGATATGATTCATACAACTTACACCGATGAGATCTAGTTTCGTTCCAATCTTCTTCTTTTTATCTCGTTTGCATGTAGTGAATTTCTTCTCATTCTGTTTTAGATTTTAGGTTTTCATGGGACTTGCTTCCCATTACAATGTTTATTCGTTCATTTAAGTTATAGTACAACAAAATTCAATGGGTCGCTTGTGCAGATTTATTGTAATAGACAAATTAGCTACCCAAATGTGATCTAAATCCCTCATCAACCCCAGTCAAATTATCTGTGCGAACATCCAAAATTTGTCGAATTTCAGTGTGGCGATATGTCTTTTAAGCTAATAACAAAAAGAGTTCAAGAGCTCATATATCTGTGCCCTTTTTTTAATATATGTTGTAGTGCACACACTGTAGGATTTAGATTTATCCAGTCACTTATGTATGGTATTGTTCGCACAGATAACAATGCTGAATATAATCTAAAATAATTTCATCTTGAATATTCACTTTCACTATTATTTTTTGCCGACATGTTAGTAACGTTACATCACGTGACAAGATCTCCCCCATAATATTCACTTTCACTATTATTTTTTGCCGACATGTTAGTAACGTTACATTACGTGACAAGATCTCCCCATAATATTCACTTTCACTATTATTTTTTGCCGACATGTTAGTAACTTTACATCACATGACAAGATCTCCCCCATAATATTCACTTTCACTATTATTTTTTGCCCACATGTTAGTAACGTTACATCACGTGACATCACGTGACAAGATCTCCCCCATACTGGGCTGTAGAGCGCCTCTCGGCGCAATGATAATATCCCCATACCATGGATCCAAAGTTGAGATAAGGAAGATATGCTTATCGACAAATGTATCCTCATAAACTTCCTCCTCCTCCTCCCTTGGGAAATTAGAAATGAGCTCCGCAAAAATTAACGATTTCTTTGATTTTGCCGGAACAAATTTGAGATCAAATTCTTGCAAAATAACAATCCATTTATTATACTTTCCCCCAATCATCCTTCTAGTGATGATGAACTGAAATGGATTGGCATGAGCTACTACCAAGGTCTAGCGAAGGAGAATGTAGTGTCTCAATCTCTGAACCGCATGAATCATAGCTAAGGAAAGTTTATCCACATGGGAATAACGGATTTCCGCATCTATAAGGTTCTGGCTCAAATAGTATATGACATGCTCATGGAGCTCCTCATCCTCCTGAACCAAAACCATACCAATCATCTCCATGGATGTGGCCACATAAATAAAAAACTCACGACTATAGTTGGGTGGACTAAGCATGGGGGCCGATGCTAGGGCTCATTTAAGAGCATCAAAGGAATCATGGGATCGCTCATCCCAACAAAAGGTAGTGTCCTTCTTTAACAGACGCATAAATCCTTTAGTAAAATTGTCAAAGTTAACCACGAATCTCCATTAGAGGTTTTCCATGCCTTGCAAACATTGAAGATGTCTAATATTTCTCATGGGAGACAATTGAAGTATTGCCTCAACCTTTAAGGGATCGACTCTTATACCCTCCTTGGAAATAATGAATCCTATCAAACAACCTGACTTCAAGTAAAATATGCACTTATGAGGATTTAACCTAACCTAGCAGTGAGGGCATCTTTTGAATACTAACCTCGAATGGTAGGAATGACGCACTCTCAGCCAAGAATGAGAAGCTAGGTCATCCAAAAATACTTTAATAACCGATTTGAGATCATGAAAAATCAAGGTCATAGCCCGTTGAAATGTGGCTCCGGCATTTTTAAGACCAAAAGGCATCTTCTGATATGCAAACGTACCCCAAGGACAAATAAATGCAATTTTGTGTTGATCCTTGGGTTTAATTTGAATCTGGTTATATCTAGAAAAGCTGTCTATGAAGGAAAATACCTCGCTTCCCACATACTCATCCAAAATATGGTGAATAAATGGTGTGGGAAAATTATCCTTACAACATGCACAATTTAAATCGCAGAAATTAGTACATATACGGATCGCTTCCTGTTTCTTATCAACCAAAATGGGTTTTGAAACCCACTCCATCAAGGGAATGGGATAGATAAAGCCGGCTTTCAACACCTTTTCTATCTCATCCTTAATCGCGGGTGCTTTTCTAGGATTCACCACACGTAAATGTTGTTGAACGGGTTTGGCATTGGGATAAGTCTTAATTTCATGTTCAACAATGCGAGGGTTGATACCTGGCATTTCCTTGTATGACCAAGAAAAGACATCACAAAATTCTTTTAACATATTTGTATATTCTTGAATCTCAGTAGGGGGACATTCTGCCCCAATATAGACATTCTCAATCTTGCCAGGATCGCGATAGATATTGATAGGAATCATAGGTGATATGTTCATCATGTTCCAATCAACCATCTGACCAGGAGAGCTTAATGGAAGCACGAGACTACCAATCTTTTCGCTAACCATATCCCTAAAGTTATCATGCTCTAAGCGGTCAAGCTCAGAAAGAAAATAAGATCTATGATGTAACTCTTCCCAACGTGGCTCAACTCCAGACATAGCCTCAATAATAGATTCATCTGACAGAAAAACACTAACAAGGAAGTCATGTGCATGATAGGACTCAACTACCCATGCAAGAAGTACATACAAGTCCCCCTCCTTTGTCCATGAAGAGGAACGACTAGGCTCTGCAACACAATCAAGATTTTCTTGATATACAATCATGGCTGTAGGCAATGGCATGTCTTTTTTTATAGGTCCATTTGAAAGACTTGGTGTAGGAAGAATCCAAGGATCTTCCATATGGGAAGTGCGAAAATACACCGAATCCAATGAAGATGAATCCCCATTGAAACTAGATCCAATCATAAGGACAATTGTAGGACAACTAAATGTCCCCATAAGGGATGGATACATAACTACACCCATACTCCCAGTTGTCGGCTGAGAGTGGTCAATAATCGGGATCGAAGCTCCTAATGATGCACTAACACTCAGATTTTTTAATGGTGTTTGATCAATTGTAACAATATTCCCATTAAATGGAAAGCATATAACTCGAAATAGAGAAGAGGCTACGACTTGCATAGTATACATCCAATTTTGACTCAGTAAAAGATTGTAGTTAAGGGGCGCATCAACCACCTCGACCTCGATGGTATTCCCTCCCAAATGGACCTTAAGATAAGGAAGAATTCTATGCGGCTGAAACGATCTACCATCAAAGGTAGTCAACATGGTAGCGCATTTAGACAACTTGGGAGAACCCAAACCCTTCCAACACGACAAAGACATCACGGAAGAAGCAGTGCCTTTGTCAATCACAGTGCATTTGATGGTCATGTTAATACATTCCACATGAATCAAGAGAGACATGTAGTAAGGAAAGAGAGGCTGTAGTCCCATGGTTTCAAATTTGATGACGGAAGAAGAGTTATCATCTTTCACTCTGAGAGCAGAAAGCAAAGCTTTCCTTTGCAACGAACAACTCTGAAGAACTTCAAGCGTAGACATCACACAAGGAGTGTGGCCCAAATCCTCGACAACAGAATAGTTTTGGGTGGCTCGGGCATTAGGATTGTGACCCGAATGATTTAAGACTCCCTTAGGAATGCGAGGTACGCTCTCATATTTATTCATAGGATTTTCAATACGCAAAGGAATCTCAATAGCAGGAGGTTGTTTCCCAAGGTCTAGTTGCAATGAACCATAGTCTCTCGCACAAGTCACAACCTTAGTAGCATGCAACATATTGATGCAACCATGACCAGTATTGGCTTCCAGTGGATTTTTATATCCACTCGACATAGAATGAGGATCGTGGCTCCTCGAGTTCATAATTTGATTATGGGGTAAAGGGTTTGTCAGCATAGTTGGGCCCTATGCTATGAATCTCAAGGCGTCTTCCATACAAGGGAACAAGTGAGTAAGGAAGTCATCCTTACACAATTTGCAAGTAACATTAAACTTACGTTTAGAATGCTTATCCCCCCCCCACCATTACAATCATTCTTGTCATTAAAATTGGCATTTTCATTCTTGTTCCCACCCTTATGATTGTTTTTACCCTTTTTCCTATTCCTTTCAATCTGCTGGTTGCCCTTCTGGTCTGACAATTGCATGGAAAGTACACTCGCCATTTGGGTGGGTTGAGACGAAGCCGTAGCTTGTCCCGATGTATATTGGTTAATAGACAATTGAATCACTTGTTTCGTAACTGACTCAGTAGGTTTGGCACTTGTACATCCCACAATGGCATCGGCATGTGGTCTAGGTTTGGCCTTAGGATCGAAACTAGAACACAGAGCGTTAGGTATGATCTCATATAATATCCCAGATTGAGCATAAATCAAATCCAGTTCCCATGCCCTAACAATTGCTTGTTCCTCATTTTGAACTCAGGATGTAGAAACAAGGCTTCGCGATATAAGGTAGAAATGATTCATTAGAGGAAATTTGGTGTCTAAAATTGGCCTAATAAGAAAACGTGCCAACAATAAATTTTGTGAGTTGGAATTCAAGAACCAATAGAATTTCAATAAAATGAGTCAACCATAATGGTTGAATTGACATATTTGTCATAAAAGAAAACTACTTTTTTTGTTTGTAATTTCGTCATATCTCCCTGTGTTTTTACTCAAATTTCAGGCTGAGGAGCTCGATGGATGCATAATTTAATTCTGCATCCAATGAATACTCACATTGCATGCTTTTCATGGACCCCGCTACCCCAAAAATAAGAAATGCCTGAAAAAACGTGATGATGACATCATCATCACATTTTTTCAGGCATTTCTTATTTTTGGGGTAGCAAGGTCTGTCAAAAGTATGCACTAGGGGTACTCGTTGGATGCAGAATTAAATTCTACATCCAATGAGCTCTCCCGCTTGGAATTTGAGGAAAAACAAATGGAGATATGTCAAAAATACAAACAAAAAAAGTAGTTTTTTTCATTCTTCCTCCAAAATTAATAATTATTATTTTATTATTTTAACTATTATTTTATTATTTTAACTATTATTTTATCATTTTCCTTAGGAGGTCCATTTTCGACCTCAAATTTACTCTAATGTAAGGAACCACTCAAGGAGAAATTCCAACGGTATGAAAGCTTTAATCATCCTCTTCTGTCTACGCCACTCTTGGATATGGTCCGAGATATGTGTGGTTGTGCCCTACCAAAATGTCAACAAAAGTTCTATACCAACATCATAACACACTAGTAGCTGGAAGTGCTTGAGGAAAGTCATAGCAAGGTCATCGAACAAAACAAATGCCCCCTTTGGTAACTCTATGTACCATTTCATTTGAGGCCCTATGATGGTCCATTGAAATAGCCTCAAATGAATAGAATCATCATGTAAAGAGTTGGAAGAGAACCAAAGGTAAAAGGTAGTGACATGTTCACTAGGATCTTCTCTTGGTTTTCCCTTGAATTTGGAAATGTATGAGGGAAGCTTGGTAGGGATAGCTGGCTAAGTTGGGTAATAAGATACTGGATCGTTCATTAGTATCGATAAATCAGGTAGATTTAACGTTGCGAGGAAAGGGAGCCTAGGTTGAGCCAGTCTATGCCATGCTCCCTGATAGTTTTAGTTCATATAAGGTTGACTACTATAAATACCATGGCCTTGGCCATAATATCCTCCTCCGGTTTGACCCATATAGGGTTACATGGAAACATTATGATGTGGTGAACCTTGATTATGTGGTGCTACAAAGCCATAATTAGAGGAGTAAACGGGTTGTTGATATCCGTACCCATAAGGTTGATAACTGTGTCCATACTACGGTCCATAATATGATGCATGAGAAGTTCCATAAGATGTCCCATGGGATATCCCATGAGATGCTCCATCAATAGGGATATGGGGAATGCCATGCGATGGACTGTAAGATGATCCAAAAATGAGAATATGACCTCCTAACACAACAGGAGATGCTAGACTCTGAGAAACTACTATACAAGTAGTCACAGTACGAACATGACAAGTAGCAATTTTCTGACCCAAAGGACCACATGAATGAGGGGGAGGAAGGGTTGTCAAAAATGTGTTTAAAGGAGTAGGAATAGAGGACGAAGGGACATCTAAATGGATATAAGCGGTATTCCCTATGGTCACTCATCCTAGTTTTGGTATCTGCATATGACTACTAACATTAGGCCTAGGATGAACATGTGAGGTAGCTTCTACCACTGGAGTGGAAGGTGCAATGTGACTAGTGCTCCCAAATATCTTCACACAGAAGGGAATGGGAATGTCTCTAGGCATAGTGCTAGGTTCAATTTCTGAATTGCCATGATGTGCTCGATCATGTGCAGAGATATCAGACATGCGATAACTAACATGACTAGTGCTTGTGGGTTCATGGTGAGTCTCGTCACCTGACAGTAAATACCAGCGACCTGTGAATGAGGGATCATAACTAGAATGTGAAGGTATATAAGATGAAGGATCATATATAGGAATAGGATATTCCTCCCCAACCTCTTGAGGTGGAGAGGAAATCTCAGGAATCTCATCCTCATGATCTCCCATCGTGTGTGAACCAATGTGATAAGTAGTCCACCCAGACAGTCTATTTCTCTCTCCCAAAGGAAGAGGAGATGTGGAAGGAAAAAGTCCTACTAAATGGAGAGAATGGCGAAGTGCCACACCCGGATCCAAAATGACTCAAAAAATGAAAAAGACTCTATCTAACTATGCAAACCCTAGGCAAACTAGCATGCACAGAGCATACACCTATATAATGTAAAGCCAAATCACAAGAAAGCAAGGGTAGGATATGTGAGCTCCCAAATGAACCAGGTATGTCTTTCCTAGGAGAGGCTTGAGACTCCCATAGACAATAAGTAGAGGTTCGTAACCAATTATTGTGGCCCTTAGCTTCAATGCATATAGTAACTATGTTGTCCGACCCCAACCTAGCTGGGACACCTACAGAATAACCTCTGCAGAGTACCCCCTCAATAACCTAGGTAAGGAAACTAAGGTCACCTCTATATAATCAATTCTTAGGAAGATAGTCATAAGTGGGATTGACCATATGGGAAGGGTAGCAAAGCCCGAAACTCTCGAAAAAGCCCCTAGATATGAATACAATCCTAGAAATATCTTCGGTGCTACTCAGTTATGACTAGGGGTCATCTCAATCAATAACCTCTCACACTGCCTCATGCTTTAACTCCCTTCTAAGAGGAGGATCCTGAAAAACACTAATTATACCAAGAAATTTAACACTGTCACCTGGACAGATACATGAATGTTGTTGTTTAGTGGTCTTGGAAAATTTACTCACAATGAACTATTCCAAGACCCTAAAACCTAATCTTGTCGGTCCACCCTATAAAATAAAAGAGTGTAATTCATTTTATTATGCGTTGATTTTAATTGGCTTATTACTCAAAAGGGAAAATGATCATGCGACTAATGGTGTTATGACGCAACAAGAAGCAAAATGCACACCTAACAATAAATCCCAATGCACTGTGTCAAATGAAAAATGGGGTATGCTACTACGTGAAATGAAAAATTATCCTTCAAATGAAAAATGCAGTCATTCCTTTATGAAAATCTAACTAAGATTATTCCAATCAAACCTAGTGTAAGTACCATGCAAAATGCAAAATGAAAAAATGCATCCTCAGGAAAAAATAATTCTTTTTGTATTTTTTGAATTAAAACGAGATAATGAAGAAAAAAAATGACTCTACCACCCCCAGACTCTGCAAGCACTATCACACGGCGCCCAAGAAAAGCACCAAGGTAACATAGACCTAAAGCACTAATCCAAAAACAAAAAATAGAAAATGCAATGAAGAGAACATTCTAAAAATTTCTAACTAAAAGACGTCTATGGTCAGAAACATAGGTGTATACAGACTCTAGAAGCATCTAAGGAAACTTAGAAATCATCACAACTCACCTAGAAACACTTAATCTTCCCTTAAAAATCAAAACTCAGGGCATACACAACTGTGTGCAGAAAACCCGCGTATATATACGGAAATCCTAGTAAAACCCGCATGTACACACGACTGTGAAGAAAAAAATCGTGTATAGGAAGAAAAAGAGATAAAAAAGAAGGTAAAGTAGACAATCTGAGACAAACTTTACTCCTATCAGACACTACCAGAATAACATGCCCATAGTATCAACTCAGAAACAGATAAATCAGAGCAATTCAATAACATTCAATGCCGATAAAAAACTCCCAAAGGAAATGACTAGGAGCTCCCCAGTGGGGTCAATTCTGTTATGGAGAAAACTTCCTATGGCTTGGCGTACAACAATAGATACAGTAACCAAAGAAATCAATACTTTCCAATATGCAATAGAAACCAAATATCTAACACTAAAGGATCTCGTTACATACCTTATTCCGGACGGTTGATGTATATCCCTATTGAGCTTTCCCACTCTCGCTTGTATAAGTGATTTTCTATCTCAACATTCAGCAAACAAGACAAGCATGGTATATATAATTGTGTTAGACCTACTCTAGCATGTATAATCAATAACATATAAGCATTTAAAAGAATCGATGGATTCAATACTCATTTAAATACACATTATTGGACAGGAAAATATATTTCTATTAATATAAAACAAAAATTACAATAGTGACAACCTCTGTCGGCACGTCTGCGAATCGAAGAAACTGAGTCCTCCACCTGGGCCTCCACCACTTCAATACTCCATCTCTCGATCGCAAGATCATAGGAAAAGGCAATCTTGGGAATAATAGAAAGTGCTCCAAGGGACAAAGGGATGCAAACTCGAGTATAAGCTCCAGAAACAATGGACTATAGTTCTCTTGCTCTTGAATTCCTCTCTTCTTCAATGTATCCAAAGGGTTCCTTATATAGTGCTTCAATGGGGTAATGGAAGGTCAAATATGAGTGATCTCTAGGCATATGGAATACCAAGAGACAAGTGATTCAGATCCACATCAAGGAAAACTCCAAAAATATTTGTCCTTTTGCACACATCCCGATGTACACGGGTTTAAGGGTCAAAT
Organism: Pseudotsuga menziesii; assembly: GCA_001517045.1. Classification (NCBI taxonomy): domain Eukaryota; kingdom Viridiplantae; phylum Streptophyta; class Pinopsida; order Pinales; family Pinaceae; genus Pseudotsuga; species Pseudotsuga menziesii. The sequence goes on from LPNX010520893.1 coordinate 1,388,385, forward strand.
CCGTGTATATACATAAGAATGGGTTTAAAAGTCATGTATATCAAATAAGACATGTTTTTAGAGATGAACTCTAAAACATCAAATGTACAAAAATGGTCCATGGGGTCTAAACAGTTTGCAAAGGGATAGGGAAGGACATAAAGGTGTGATCCACCATGTGTGGGAAAATCAGCTGTAACACCAGTGATACTCCTACTATATGTAGATGATCTGTTTGTAATAGGTGTGGATGGGTTGATTGTTGATACAAAGAGGAAGCTTGCTAGCGAGTTTGAAATGGAGGAATTGGGTATGATGCTCTACTTTCTAGGCATGGAGGTGTGGTAGAGTACACATGGAATCTCCATGTGACAAGGAAAGTATGCAGTAGAGATCATGAAGAGATTTGGGATGATGGACAGCAAAGCCATGACCACACCTATGGCATTGAACCTGAAGCTATTAAGTGATGCTTCATTAGAATCGATTGATGCTACGAAGTGTAACGTACCCCTCATTCCTCAATGAAGGTTGTGAGAAAAGAAGGAATAAATTTTTTCTTTCTTATTCTTTAAATTAACAGTCTTCATAGTTGGTTTCCTTGGATACAAGGAAAGTTTCATTGTTTAATAGATTCCATGGAAAACATCCCATAATGGTAATTTAATGATAAAAAATAACATTAAACATAATAATCACATAAATATGCCAGCAAAAAGACACACGGGTATACATGGTTCACCCCAACCTTGGGGTTACGTACACCAAACATTGTAAATATTTTATTAACTCTCCCCACCAAGGGATATAGTTTTTTGTCTTATCTGCTGCATTTCTTTTCCTTATCTCCAATATATCTAGAAGGAAGTCTTTCAGTCTTATAAATAATTACAAATCTTGTAAACCCACAATGATCTCATGACTCAATGCAATGAGATAGTGTTGATGAAACAAACAACACCTGGTCGAACCCGACCAAACAAGAAATTACAGCTACGCTTTGCACACGAGTTATATCATCATGGATATACCTACATTAGATTATAGGAATTATAAAAAGATCATACATGAGATCATACGATTTCCACCCAAATATATAGAAATTTGGACATGGAGAGAAGGAAATGAAGCCATACATTGCATATTCAGGAAAGATATATCTATCCTCCCTTATGACGTCATAAATGAATAAATTGTTAGATCATCAAAAATTCAAATATCGATCTAGCTTAACAAACCAAATCCTGAGCATATAAATAGACATGCCCTCAACAAATTTTCAATCGCAGTCAATCATTTCATTCACCTATCCTTTGGAATTTAATCAAAACGATTCAGCTATTAATCATAGATCCAAGGAATTTTATTACAAAATGATTCAACTAGCAAAACAATTTAGATACAATAATGTTATCCTTTAGATCTGTTTCGACTAAAACACGCATTAGCAGGCATTATATAAATGCTATCAAATGTTTGTCAGATTTACCCAGAACCCCAAATCAATATGATTAGCAAAATTTTGTCATAGAAGATTATCAGTCCTAAAGACAAGTTCAACAACATGTGAAATGAAGATCATTCAAAACGATATTCAACCCAGAACTGCATTCCTCAGCTTATAGTAACACATGCATGATAAATCAAAAGAAGATGTATAGGTACACTAGGTCCAAATCGGTTTAGAAGGTAGCACAGACCCAAACCCTGTCAAATCGAAACACATTACTCAGCAAATTAGAACCCAAGCAAAATAAAAAAAAATGTAGGTGTGAGAATAAAAAACACACTCATTCCAAATATAAAACCGCAAATAAAATCCTTATCAATTTAAGATATGAAATAGCAGCATCGGCATACAAACTCCAATCGTAGGCTCAACATATATTGATCTATATATGAAATTCAAGCATAACATATACACATCCCTAATATAAAATCGTGAGCATAATCCTTATTGATTTCAGATATGAAACCGCAATATAGCACATCAAATCCCTATTTTACAAATCAGGAATATATATATAAATATTGATCAGGTGATGAAGCTGCAAACAAAATGGATACACATCACTGATATAAAATTGCAAATACAATCCTTATCGACTTTAGATGTGAAATTGAAGACGCACATGAAGTCCCTATTTTGCAAATCGGAGGCACATATATATATATATATATATTGATCAAGTTATGAAGCTCCAACACAATGCATACACATCCATGATACAAAATTGCAAATACAATCCTTATCAATTTCAGATGTGAAATCATAGAGGCATATGAACTCCGTATTTTGTGAATCACACACACACAAACACACACACACACATATATATATTGATCAGGTTATGAAGCTGCAAACACAATGCATACACATCCATGATATAAAATTGCAAATACAGTCCTTATCAACTTCAGATGTGAAATCTCAAAGGCATATGAACTCCCTATTTTACAAATCACATGGATATATATATATTGATCCAGATCTCATACAAGCATACTATTCGTTTCCAGCTCTTAAACACATAGGCATCTAAACAAATGTATATATCCAAATCTCATGCATGCATAGTATTCATTTCCATCTTTTAAACACGCAGACATATAAACAAATGTATATATCTAGATTTCATATGGGCATACTATTCGTTTTCATCTTTTAAACATGCAGACATATAAAGAAATGTATATATCCATATCTCAATCAAAATGCAGGAAATATAGACATATTGGGGAATCTTAATCAAAACAAAGGCATATGGTATACACTTCAAAACACATGAAACACAAATAACTCAAGTATAAAATTATAGGTACCATCACAACACACAGACATATATTGTGCTCTTCCAAATCCAAGAAAACCAAATAGCCACCCCAAAGATAGTAACTACTTGACTCCAAGAACATCCCGTAGTTGAAAACGCTTGCTACGGTGATCACCTATTGACCATGTATGGAGCAACCTCTCCCTGCCCTCAATTAGAGCGATTGAGAGATTTAAATAAGGAAGACCTATGAAAACCCATGCCCCTTAAGAGAGCTGTAACAAAATGAATAACAACCAAACTAGTAATCATTTTCCTTTGGTACATAGAGCTCTACACAAGTTAAAGCAGGAAATTTTCCATAAATATTTGTTGGGTTAGAATCCTCCTTTCTGATGTGCAGAAGAAATAAATTCTGGGTATGCAGCCGATGAATACGTATTTCCTTATGGAATTATATACCGGATAAGTATCACAAAACCTATCCACCTTTACCCCCTTGGTCGATTGGAGTACACCACATCGTGCCACAACTAAAAAAGGGAGATCAACATGATATCCATTTTAGCACGGAGTATGCATTCTTTGTAGTTTCAACATTGATGTAAACTAAACTAGGATAAATGAAATACAATTAATTGTACCTTCTTTGAAGAATTATATGATGCATGCTTGGTATTTTATGTGTTCTGTAATGAAATGTATATAGTGTACCTAGCTATTTGATAGCCACTAAGGTAGGACACAATATAACTTGTGCATATAAATAATTAACTATAATGTGTATATAATTAAGATGGTAATAATATTCTTTTATTTTCCACTCAATTCACCCTAAATTATGAAGGTTAATCTAGATAGAGTTAATTCCTCCTTGATTCCCAATGAAACTCTCCCTTTAAATGAGGGTGAATTCGTTAGTATTCTAAATATTAAATCCCAAAATGTCGCGAGTCTTTCCCATATTTAATTCCAAATATTTAAGAATAAATTTCCCTATAAGAACCCTTACACTTTGTGTATATCAACACTAAAGTATTTTAGGATGCTCTACAATGGTAAAGTAGTTTTCTTTTATTAAGAATTTGTTTACCCTAAGATAAGAAATCCCATGTTCCAATCACTCTCAAGTGAGTAGGGTTTTACTTTCGCATCCACAAGGAATAGCTTAGTTTAGGAGTGTAGATCATGATTAAAGTATATAAGGATTCACCTCAAGACACCCAATGGAACCCCAATGGGTGTGTCAAGGATACTAATATTGAATTTAAGTATAAAGGTAAGGATTTTTTTAACGTGATCCTTTACGTCATGTCATCTAAACCCTTACAAAACCCAGTTATCTTTGCCACAACCCCAAGGTTTCACTCCTATTTCACCATCCCCCTAGTGGATTTGTCCCAAATCGCTCTTAGTCGTCTCATGTTTTCAGTTCCCTAACCCTCTCAGTTGCATCCAGAATTTTCATAAGGTTAGGGTTGATACTTACAATTTTGTTTTACTTACAGTTCAGGTTTTCAAGTCGAGGTAGAAAGGGGATGTTACATCCTTTCCCCCTTACAATTAACACCTTCCTCGATGTTACATGATCATCAAGCATTGCCCTTGCTCCTTCTTTAGGTCCACGTTGCTTTCTTTCGCATTCTTTATGAACATAATCCAATTTTTTGTTACTCTTTAACCTGTTCTCTGTACAATATCACAAGGTATACCTAGAATATCCTCGTAACCATACATACTTCTAATTTTTCGTAGATTAATATATACTTAAAAATTGTTTTTACTTGACCTTTTTAGAGTGTCACCCTTGATTGTAATTTTTTCGGTGACAGTTCTCAGCTTGGCTTGCCATACCTACTTCTAATCTTTTAGATTAATAGGATTACGTCTAGCATTTTTTGGTCACCAACCTGTAATATAAACATACATCTGCATGTCTACTAATATCAACATCGAAATCAATGTATAACACAAAATACAACACTATTTAACTTCATCATTCATAATGGTTCTCATACACATATTTGTTTTAATCACCAATAGATAAAAATATTAACTCATAGGAATGAATTGGGCTATCGTACATATACATTTTCCAAGTATTACTCTTTACAAGCGTCTTTCTAGTCTCTTTGGATGTCCTCCATCCAAGAAAGCACTCCAAGTGCTAACAGTACCCGGGTACTGATCCAAGCTGCCTAACACAAGGACAATATTCTTATTTAGGTGTACATTCTACCAGTTTTACTCAGGGCGCTTCACCAAAATGAGGAACTTCTTTCCTCGCACACCATAATACCTAGAGGTTATTCTCTTCATGAAGACGCCACTCTTCTGACAGTTCTCTTGTGCAGTGTGAATGTGTGAGGAAAGAGTCCTAACTAGGATGTCTTACAACCAGGTGTCCCCAGAATGAATATTGGTTCCTAGTTGGTCAGGGGAAAAATATGTACATGTTGTACACTTTCTTTATCACAAAATCTCTCATGGCTAGCAACTTTATGCACATGAGATTCCTCTCACATCTTTTAGCTTATTATAGTCACAGAGCCCTAGTTCTCTTCATGGCCATAGTTCACATGCCAACAACAACTCCATAGATGGTTAGTTTATCATATCACCAGTTCCACTAACGTCAATAATTCAAAGTAAAATACTTACCATCATTTTTCATTTTAACTCCTTAAATCATGCCATACATCATTTATTTTCATCAAAATTAAGAACCTGCATACTGGTACACTAGTACTAACACCATTGATTTATGCACAACACATTTTACCACTCACCTTAGCTACAATGTAGTATGAGATCATGACGAAATAAATACATTAAGGAACATTGTCGTACTTCTGAAAATGTAAATAGTACTAGTGAAAATGTATAAATAGATAAAACATATTTATGTGCACAACCCAATTTCTTGTACCCTAACAATTACAACTAAATGACATACCTCAAAATAGTTGTCTATATTATTGCAACTAACATGGAGTCTCTTTTCCACAAATTTAACATTCATGTTCTACCTTCACTTACCATCCATTTAGTAAGATATTAAAATCTACTCATACAACAACCACGAATTAATCAGCAATTCTTATAAACATTCACTTCATAATAAATAATAGTTACACAAGATAGCATATTCTATTAGAAGCTAATTAACATTCACTTCTATGATCATTCACTATTATGCATAACCATAAACTACCATTTCCGGATCTATTAATTCATAAACTATGATGATAGAAAAAAATAACAAAACATAACTCTTCCTAAGATTATATCCATTTAAAACCCAAAGTCATATGCTAGTGATCACATGCATATAGGGGAGAATTAGAGGTCTCATCCAACTAATTCCTCATGCTTCTCTATGGGCCCAATCTTGAGAACCGCAGGTTCCTTCGACCTATGATCTAACATTCCCAGCCAAAACAATTTTTGCTTAATTATAAATAGTCATACTCCTCAACAACAATTAAGTTGTTGCCAACATATCGTGCATATATGAAATTCTACTATGGTCCTTTAGTCGCAGCCTTCGATTTCCATGTACCGATGTAGCTATAGGATTCAATGCAACTATATGCTCCTAGTCTTACAAGAAATTCTAAATGTAAACACGTGTTTCACATTTTAATAAAATGTTAGTGTATAGACCTTTGTACCTTAAACACCAGTATCATTCATTTGACACAATTTGTATTTTTCATAATCCTAACAATATATGACCCTAATAAAGTTATTCTTTTAGCATCACTTATCTTCATGCTTAAATCATTTACTATATGTGACAGTTGTAGTGTAACGTCCCAAACCCTCCGACCGGTGAAGAGGACGCTACCGATGCCGCTTTATAACCCGGGTAACTAGCCCAATGAAGATAAAATGAAATGTATTGAAGTAATAACATGCAAATATGCATAAATGTTTAACACACAGTGGAAGAAAATCCATTCCATTCATTCACATGTTCATTTTAATTCATTATCAAATGTAAATGTAGAGATTTAAACATAAGAATACTTATTTTATGAGGAAGCTTGTCCGTAACCAGCTATGTCGCTGCAATGTTCCACCCAGCCATAGGCTAGTGTGCTCGTCAATCTCTCATCACTGCCACCCCCGAGTTGGGCATGATTTTCCAAGGAAAATGAAACTAAGAAGGATGACACATAGCCAAATATATGTCAAAACTTAGTCAATCCAAATCTAGGTTTGGGTTTATCAGAATACCAAGGGTATGGAAAGGCTTGTTTTCTAAGATAGTGAACTCAACCATGGAGCTATGGACACCTACACAAGATCTGACTTGGATTTCCCAACATGTACACACCCAACACAAGGAATCATCCCCTTATCTGTTGTACAGTCCCTCAGGCTATGCATTCCCTTCTAATGCTATTCACGATGTGCAGTAAGGAATAATCAGCCCTTAAGATCTCTTACTGAGGTTCCTCATGGGTTAGGTTTATCAATAAACTTACCTCTTCAACTCATAACTCAATACAGACCAAACCACAAATGCATACACACAATTTGTGGGTTGAGGAAAATGGTTTTCCAATAAAATTAATTTCCCAGGTGGGTGAAAAAAACCCAATAACAACAAATCATATCCCTGGGACGTTTTGTCCCTAATGTGGCAAAAAATGAATTCAATACACAATAATTATAGTGTTGGGCATGGATAAAAACGTCCTAGAAGCTAAAATCAGCAATGGTAAGTGGGTAAAACAGCCCCAGAAGCCAAAATGGATTTTTATCTTGGAAAGTGGTGGAGAAAAATAACAAGGAGAGACATAAAACCTCAATAATCATTTAGTGACACAATAGAGCCAAAATCGACATCTTCCAAGACCCAAATCATATTTCTAATCTATGAAGGAAACTATGGAAATATGGGAGCCAAAACGACTGCTATAAACCCCAAAAACATGAATCTATCTTATTTTCCATTTAACAAGGTAAAAAATAGTTCCCAGCCATTGGAGAATCCATGAAAACACAGGAAACTATAAATCTTTCTTTCCCACTTGTTGAATAAAAAAAAAAACAATTTCTGGGCCTCCAGATATTGTTAGATTTTTATCATTTAAGCTATATGATCTTAGGATCTTATCTGAGAGAATAACAACACAACAGTCAATCACAATAGTCAATGGACACAAATATTTTCCTCGAGGAAACCATAAAGGAGAAAACCTCACAAACTTCCTCAAAGATAGAATAAGCACCAAAAGTAAAACCCAAAGATACAAAGATGTATAGGTACACTAGGTCCAAATTGGTTTTGAACGTAGCATAGACCCAAACGCTGCCAAATCGAAACACATTCTTCAGAAAATGAAAACCCATCGAAATTAAAAAAAAATGCAGGTGTGAAAACAAAACACACACTCATTCCAAATATAAAACCGCAAATAAAATCCTTATCAATTTTAGATATGAAATAGCAGCATCGGTATACAAACTCCAATTGTAGGCTTAACATATATTGACTGTATATGAAATGCAAGCATAACGTATACACATCCCTAATATAAAATCGCGAGCATAATCCTCATTGATCTCAGATATGAAACCGCAATATAGCGCATGAAATCCCTATTTTACAAATCAGGAATAGATATATAAATATTGATCAGGTGATGAAGCTGCAAACAAAATGGATACACATCGCTGGTATAAAATTGCAAATACAATCCTTATCGACTTCATATGTGAAATCGAAGACGCACATGAAGTCCCTACTTTGCAAATCAGAGGCATATATATATATTGATCGGGTTATGAAGCTCCAACACAACGCATACACATCCTTGATACAAAATTGCAAATAAAATCCTTATCAATTTCATATGTCAAATCATAGAGGCATATGAATTCCCTATTTTTCAAATCATACGCACATATATATATATATATATATATATATATATATATATATATTGATTATGTTATGAAGCTGCAAACACANTTAAACACGCAGGCATATAAACAAATGTATATATCGAGATCTCATGTAGGCATAGTATGCGTTTCCATCTTTTAAACACGCAAGCATATAAACAAATGTATATATCTAGATCTCATACAAGCATACTATTTGTTTCCATCTTTGAAACATGCAGACATATAAACAAATGTATATATCCATATCTCAATCAAACTGCAGGAAATATAGACATATTGGGGAATCTTAATCAAAACAAAGGCATATGCTATACACTTCAAATCACATGAAACACAAATAACTCAAGTATAAATTTACAGGTACCATCACAAAACGCAGACATGTATTATGCTCCTCCAAATCCTAGAAAACCAAATAGCTACCCCAAATACAGTAACTACTTGACTCCAAGAACATCCCGTAGTTGAAAACGCTCGCTACGGTGATCGCATGTTGACCATGTATCAAGTGACCTCTCCTTGCCCTCAATCAGAGCGATTGAGAGATTTAAATAAGGAAGACCTCTAAAAAACCCTGCCCCTCAAGAGAGGCGTAAAAAAATGAATAACGACCACACCAGTAACCGTTTTCCTTCGGTACGTAGAGCTCTACACAAGTTAAAGTAGGAAATTTTCCATAAATCTTTGTTGCATTAGAATCCTCCTTTTTGATGTGCAGAATAAATAAATTCTGGGTATGCAGCCAATGAATACGTATTTCCTTATGAAATTATATACCGCATAAGTATCACCAAACCTATCCACCTTTTCCCCCTTGGTCAATCGGAGTACACCACATCGTGCCACAACTAAAAAAGGGAGATCAACATGATATCCATTTTAGTATGGAGTATGCATTCTTCGTAGTTTTAAGATTGATGTAAACATAACTAGGATAAATGAAATACAATTAATTGTGCCTTCTCTGAAGAATTATATGATGCATGCTTGGTATTTTATGTGTTCTGTAATGAAATGTATATAGTGTTCCTAGCTATTTGATGGCCACTAAGGCAGGATGCAAGATAACTTGTGCATATAAATAATTAACTATAATGTGTATATAATTAAGATGGTAATAATATTCTTTTATTTTCCACTCAATTCACCCTAAATTATGAAGGTTAATTTAGATAGAGTTAATTCCTCCTTGATTCCCAAGGAAAATCTCCCTTTAAATGAGCGTAAATTAGTTAGTATTCTAAATACTAAATCCCTAAATGTCACGAGTCTTTTGCATATTTAATTCCCAATATTTAATCATAAATTTCCCTATAAGAACCCTTAAACTTTGTGTATATCAACACTAAAGTATTTTAGGATGCTCTACAATGGTAGAGTAGTTTTGTTTTATTAAGAATTTGTTTACCCTAAGATAAGAAATCCCATGTTCCAATCACTCTCAAGTGGGTAGGTTTTTACTTTCGTATCCACAAGGAATAGCTTCGTTTAGGAGCATAGATCATGATTAAAGTATATAAGGATTCATCTCGAGACACCCAATGGAACCCCAATGGATGTGTCAAGGATACTAATATTGACTTTAAGTACAAAGGTAAGGATTTTTGTAACTTGATCCTTTCCGTCATGTTATGTTTGCTACAAACCCAAGGTTTCACTTCTATTTCACCATTCCCCTAGTGGATTCGTCCCAAATCGCTCTTAGTCGTCTCATGTTTTTAGTTCCCTAACCCTCTCAGTTGCATCCAGAATTTTCACAATGTTAGGGTTGATACTTACAATGTTGTTTTACTTACAGTTTGGGTTGGTTTTTCAGGTCGAGGTAGAAAGGGGATGTTACAGCCTTTCCCCCTTAGAATTAACACTGTCCTCAGTGTTACATGATCATCAAGAATTGTCCTTGCTCCTTCTTCAGGTCCTCATTGCTTTCTTTCACATTCTTTATGAACATAATCCAACTTTTTGTCGCACTTTAGCATGTTCTCTGTATGATATCGCAAGGCCTACCTAGAATATCCTCGTAACCATGCATACTTCTAAGTTTCCGTAGAGTAACGTATACTTAAAAATTGTTTTTACTTGACATTTTTAGAGTGTCACCCTTTATTGGAATTCTTCAGGTGACATTTCTCAGCTCGGCTTGCCATACCTACCTTAATCTTTTAGATTAATAGGATTACATCCAGTGTTTTTTGGTCACCAACCTGTAATATGAACATACATATGCATGTCTACTAACATCAACATCGACATCAATGTATAACACAAAATACAACACTATTTAACTTCATCATTCATAATGATTCTCATACACATATTTGTTTTATTCACCAATAGATAAAAATATTAACTCATAGGAACGAATTGGGCTATCGTGCATATACATTTTCCAAGTATAAATCTTTACAAGCATCTTTCTAGTCTCTTTGGAAGTCCTCCATCCAAGCAAGCACTCCAAGTGCTAATAGTACCCGAGTACTGATCCAAGCTACCCAACACAAGGACAATACCCTTATTCAGGGTGCTTCACCAGAATGAGGAACTTCTTTTCTCGCACACCATAATACCTAGAGGTTATTCTCTTCACGGAGACCCCACTCTTGTGACAGTCCTCTTATGCAACGTGAATGTGTGAGGAAAGAGTCCTAACCAAGATGTCTTACAATCGGGCGTCCCCAGAATGCATATTGGTTCCTAGTTGGTCAGGGGAAAAATATGTACATGTTGTACACTTTATTTATCACAACATTTCTCATGGGTAGCAACTTTATCCACATGAGATTCCTCTCACATATTTTAGCTTATTACAGTCACAAAGCCCTATTTCTCTTCATGGCCATAGTTCACATGCCTGCAACAACTCCATAGATGGTTAGTTTATCATATCATTGATTCCACTAACGTCAATATTTCAAAGTAAAATACTTACCATCATTTTGCATTTTAACTCCTTAAATCATGCCGTACATCATTTATGTTCATCAAAATTAAGAGCCTTCATATTGGTACACTAGTAACATCATTGATTTATTCACAACACATTTTACTATTCACCTTAGCTACACTGTAGTCCGAGATCATGACGAAATAAATACTTGAAGGAACATTGTCGTACTTGTGAAAATGTAAATAGTACTAGTGAAAATGTATAAATAGATAAAACATATTTATGTGCACAACCCAATTTCTTGTACCCTAACAATTACAAGTAAATGCCATACCTCAAAATAGTTCTATATATTATTGCAACTAACATGGAGTCTCTTTGCCACAACTTTAACATTCATGTTCTACCTTCACTTACCATCCATTTAGTAAGCTATTTAAATCTACTCATACAACAATCACGAATTAATCAGCAATTCTTATGAACATTCGCTTCATAATAATTAATAGTTACAAAAGATATCATATTCTATTAGAAGCTAATTATCATTCACTTCTTTGATCATTCACTATTATGCATAACCATAAACTACCATTTCTAGATCTATTAATTCATAAACTATGATGATAGAAAAAAAAAAAAAAACATAACTCTTCTTGAGATTGTATCCATTTAAGACCCAAAGTCGTATGCTACTGATGTGCATACATATAGGGTAGAATTAGAGGTCTCATCCAACTAATTCCTCATGCTTCTCTATGTGCCCAAACTTGAGAACCGTAGGTTCCCTCAACCTATGATCTAACATTCCCAACCAAAACAATTTGTTCTTAATTATAAATAGTTGTAGTCCTCAACAACAATTAAGTTGTTGCCAACATATTGTGCATATATGAAATTCTACTATGGTCCTTTAGTCATAGCCTTCGATTTCCATGTACCAATGTTGCTATAGGATTCAACGCAACTATATGCTCCTAGTCTTATAAGAAATTCCAAATGTAAACACGTGTTTCACATTTTAATAAAATCTTAGTGTATAGACCTTTCTACCTTAAACATCCGTATCATTGATTTGATACAATTTGTATTTTTCATAATCCTAACAATATATGACCCTAAGAAAGTTATTATTTTAGCATCACTTATCTTCATGCTTAAATCATTTACTATATGTGACAGTTGTAGTGTAACGTCCCCAACCCTCCGACCAGTGAAGAGGATGCTACCGATGCCACTTTATAACCCAGGTAACTAGCTCGAAGAAGATAAAATGAAATGTTTTGAAGTAATAACATGCAAATATGCATAAATTTTTAACATAGATTGGAAGAAAATCCATTCCATTCATTTACATGTTCATTGTAATTCATTACCAAATGTAACTGTAAAGATTTAAACATAAGAATACTTATTTTATGAAGAAGCTCATCTGCAACCAGCTTTGTCACTGCAATGTTCCACTTAGCCATAGGCTAGTGTGCTCATCGATCTCTCAACATCAATGCCACCCTCGAGTTGGGCATGATTCCCCAAGGAAAAGGAAACTAAAGAGGATGACACATAGCCAAATATATGTCAAAACTCAATCAATCCAAAGCTATGTTTGGGTTTATTAGACTACCAAGGGGATGGAAAGGCTTGTTTTCTAAGATAGTGAGCTCAACCATGGAGCTATGGACACCTACACACGATCTGACTTGGCTTTCCCAACATGTACACACCCAACACAAGGAATCATCCCCTTCTCTATTGTACAGTCCCTTAGGCTATGCATTCCCTTCCAGTGCTATTCACGGTGTGCAGTAAGGAATAATCAGCCCTCAAGATCTCTCAGTGAGGTTCCTCATGCATTAGGTTTATCAAGAAACTTACCTCTTCCACTAGTAACTTAATACAAACTAAAGCACAAATGCATACACAACAATTACACGATTTGTGGGTTGAGGAAAATGGTTTTCCAACAAAATTAATTTCCCGGGTGGGTGAAAACAACCCACTAATAGCAAATCATATCCCTGGGACGTTTTGTCCCTAACGTGGTAAAAAATGAATTCAATACACAATAATTACAGTGCTCGGCATGGACAAAAACGTCCTAGAAGCTAAAATCAGAAATGGTAAGTGGGTAAAATAGCCCGAGGAGCCAAAATGGATTTTTATCTTGGAAAGTGGTGGAGAAAAAAAACAAGGAGAGAAATACAACCTCAACAATCATTTAGTGACACAATAGAGCCAAAATCGGCATCTGCCAAGACCCAAATCATATTTCTTATTTATGAAGGTGACTATGGAAATACGAGAGCCAAAACGACTGCTATAAACCCCAAAAACATGAATCTAGCTTCTTTTCCACTCAGCAAGGTAAAAAACGGTTCCCAGCCATTGGCGAATCCATGAAAACATAGGAAATTGTAAATTTTTCTTTCCCACTTGTTGAACAAAACCAAAAGAAATTTCTAGGCATGCAAATATTGTTAAATTTTTATCATTTAAGCTATATGATCTTAGGATCTTATCTGAGTGAATAACAAGCACAACAATCAATCACAATAGTCAATGGACACAAATATTTTCCTCGGGCAAACCATAAAGGAGAAAAACTCACAACTTCCTCAGAGATAGAATAAGCACCAAAAGTAAAACCCAAAGATACAAAGATGATGTCCCAACAACAGTTGTCTCTCTCTCTATTGTCCCAACTTCTTCTCTCTCTCAGTTATGTGCTACAACTGAATGTGAGTGATTATGTGATAAATAGAGAGGATCACTCTCTATTTATACTAGTTTTTGACTTGACATGAACTCACCAGGGATGACTTCTCTAGGAGAATCTAATAACCCTAGTGCCCCAAAACTGTGGGGACTTTAACCCTTGATCAATAAGGAAGGTTACCCTCTATGAAATTACATGAATTATTTACATTATTGATTCTCTGGATAGCAACATCGGGGTATGACATGACTTGATTACATTAATGATCCTCTCGATAGGAACATCGTAGTACAATACATAAGACATACAAGTGAATACATTCTAAAGCTACAATTACATCAACACTCCCTCTTAACTAGGAAGGTATTCTCTTGACACAATTCATCAGCACAAGTCTTCGTCACTGGATCATCATTAAGTCCACTATAATCAAGTCTACCATCATCAAGTCTGGATCATCTTGATTATCACTAGATCATCATCAAATTTGGATTATCACAGGATCATCATCACTGTTGGATCATCATGATCAAATGGTGCTATCTCAATTCTACTCGTCACATGAAGTTCTACAGAACCAACCCTTTTTCATGTTGGATATAGGCCTAGCCTCTAGGTGAGTCTTGATCTTGTTCAACACTTATATATGACCCAGTCAGAAAGGCCCGCCCAACACTTAAATTTGACCATGGGAGGAACACATCCACCACCATGTCAGAAATGCTTGCCCAGCAATCACATATGACCATGGGATGAACACATCAACCATGTCAAAAATTCCCAGCAGCCACATCTGACCATGGGATGAACACATCAACCATGTCAGAAAGGCTCAACACTTATATCTTACCATGGGATGAACACATCAACCATGTCATAAAGTCCCAACAGTCACATCTAACCATGGAATGAGCACATCAACCATGTCAGAAAGGCTCAACACTTGTATCTTACCATGGGATGAACACATCAACCATGTAAGAAAGGCTCAGCACTTATATCTTACCATGGGATGAACACATAAACCATGTAAGAAAGGATCAACACTCACATATAACCATGGGATGAATACATCAACCATGTAAGAAAGGCTCAGCACTCACATATGATCATGGGATGAACACATCAACCATGTCAAAAAGGATCAGTACTTATATTTTACCATGGGATGAACCCATCAACCATGTAAGAAAGGATCAACACTTATATATTACTATGGGATTAACACATCAACCATGTAAGAAAGGATCTGCACTTATATCTGATCATGTGGGATGAACACACCCCACAGTCACATAAGAATGGCTTTGTACTTATATCTAACCATGGGATGAACACATCAACCATGTCAGAAAGGCTCATGGGCTCATCACTTCCCTTTGGAGGGAACCTAGATGTAGAGAACACCAAGCTTCTCCTTGCAGTACTCAAACTTCACTCTAGCCAATGGTTTGGTTAACACATCAGCTACTTGCTCATCCATCGCAACATATTGGATCTTCATTTCTCCTCTCTGCACCATATCCCTGATATAGTGATATTTGATCTCAATATGCTTCAACTTGTCATGGAACACTCAGTTCTTTGACAACTTCACACAACTCTAGTTGTCACAGTATATGCAAGTATCATCCAACTGGAGATCAAACAAATTAGATAGTAGCTTCCTAATCCACACTAGCTCACAGCTAGCCGAACAAGCTGCACAATACTCTACTTTGGATGTACTTAGTGCCGCACATGATTGCTTCCTGCTAAACCATGAGATCATACATGATCCCATACTGAAGCAGCACCTTGAAGTGCTCTTCCTATCAATGGCACTTCCTGCCCAATCTAAATCGACATAACCTTCTAGGTTAATGTTTTGATTCGCCTAATACTTGAGCCCATAATAAACTGTACCCTTCAGGTACCTTAGAATATGTTTTGCAGCAATAAAGTGAACATGTCTTGGATCTGTTAGGAACTGGCTCAATGTGTTCACAGCAAAGCAAATATCTAGTATCTTATTCATCAGGTACATCAAGGACATAATCATCTAACGATACATCGTAGCATCAAATGACTTGGGTGAAGCATCCCTTAATAGCTTCAAGTTTGATTCCATAGGTGTGGTCAAGGCATTATAGTCCATCATCCCAAATCTCTTCAGGGTATCTACTGCATACTTCCCTTGTCTCAGCAATATTTCATCCACATTCTGCCACACCTTCATGCCTAGAAAGTAGTGCATCATACCCAAGTCCTTCATCTTGAATTAAGCAGCCAGCTTCCTCTTGGTGTCTAAAATCAACTCATCTGTACCTGCTAAAAATAATTCATCTACATACAGTAGGAGCATCACTAGGTTCCCTTCTTCAACCTTGTAGTAATTGTTGGAATCTGCTTTACTCTTGGTAAAGCCCAAGCGAGTCAAGAAGTTTTCAATTCTGGCATACCATGTCCTAGGTGCCTGTTTCAAAATGTACAGGGCTTTCTTCAATTTGCACACATGATTCTCCCTGTCATGTGTCTCAAAACCGAGTGGTTGCTCCACATACACTCCCTCTTCTACTACACCATTTAAGAAGGAAGCCTTGACATCCATCTAGTGTACCTTCCATTTCATGACTGCAGCCATAGCAAGTACTGATCTGATGGAAGTGCATCTGGATATAGGTGCAAAATTCTCTTCATAATATATTCCTTCTTTTTGGGAGAAACGACGAGCCACAAATATTGCTTTATATTTCTCTATGCTACCATCTGCATCATGCTTAATCTTGTAGATCCACTTGGAATTCATAACAAACTTTCCCTCTGGTCTTGGGACAACATACCAAACATTATTCTTCATTATTGAGTGGTACTCCTCGATCATAGAATCCTTCAATTATTTCTTCTATGCCGCTTCTTCATATCTGGAAGGTTATTTATCAATGATGTCACATAATAAGGCTACATATATAGAGTACGACCTAGTTCTCTTTCTTTGTCTGTTCATTTCTTCTAGACTGCCATATCTTTCTGCACCTTGGATATCCTCTCATACCCATGAATCTTTCCTCTTGTTAGGATTCTTCTCTTAAGGTGGATCTACTGGTCCCTGAGGTTCTTCGATTTCTTGATCTTCTTCTAGAGTTCCTTCGTTCATAGTTGTATTACGGATTCTGGGTACTTCTGATTCTTCAGAGTCTTCAACAGGTCTTTTTATGGACTTGATGTAAGCTGATTCTTTGTCAAATGTTACATCTCTGATGATGTTGATCTTCTTGAATCCTGGGAAATATATTCTATAAGCCTTCGATTTATCATAGTACCCACAAATATACCCTTCTTTCTTGAAGAATCTAACTTTGTCCTCTTTTCTTTTGGAATGTGTATGTATACTGGATAGCCAAATATTCTGAGATGACTAACTTCTGGTTTCTTGCCGGAAAATACTTCTTCAGGTGTCTTGTTCTTGGGTACTCTATGTGGAGTATGATTCTGTACATACACAACTATCCTGGTAGCTTCTATGCATAGATGCATAGGAAGGTCTTGATCATGAAGTATTTCTCTTTCTACTTCCATGGTTGTTCTATTCTTTCATTCTGCAACCCCATTCTATTGTGGATTATATGGAGTGGTCAACTCGCTCTTAATCCCTGAATCTTTCCATAATTATTTGAATTCATTTGATGTGAACTCTCTGCCATTATGTGATCTAAATATTTTGATATTCTTCTCTGTGTTGTTCTCAATCAAGGCTTTGAATTCTTTGAATTTGTTGAATACGTCATCCTATAAAAATCATCAATGAAAGAAACATAATATACATACCCTCTTATAGAGCTTGATGACATTAGACCGCATACATCGGAGTGGACGATTTCTAAGATTCATTTTTCCTTGCTCTCGCTACTTGGAAATGTCTGAACTTTGTGTTCTTTCCTTTTTCCTGCATTTCTAGAAGACCTTCAACAGCTTTGCTTGCAAGTGCTAGTTCCCTGTAGTGCACATGTGCAATCCTTCTATGCCACAATTTATTTGGTTCTACTGAGTTGTGAACCAAACCTTATTCTTGTTGGTCCTTCAATTTGTATAGTCCTCCCTCTTGTTCTCCAATTACTATTGCATCATCAATAGTCTTTCCTTTTGGCCACATGAGGACTTGGCAATCTATAAATGCAACCATCATTCCTTTTGCATCCAATGCAGAGATGGAGAGAAGGTTCTTCTTTAGTCCTGGTACAAATAGGACATCCTTCATCTTTATATACTTTCCAGAGTCTAGTTTGTAGGAGGATTCACCACTACCTTTTATTGTATGATGGTTGTCATCCCAAAGTTTGATCTTGTGGGGTGATTCATGTTCTGATAGTCTCACAAAGGATTCCTTAAGTGTCTTCATGTCTTTGGAAGCACCATTATCTATAAGCCAATAATTTCTTTCATGTGAGACAGTTCCCATGAGGGTAGAGATCATAACATATTCTTCATCACTTGAAGAATCATCACTTTCTTGTTGGATTCTCTTCTTGGGAGGTTCATCATCCTCTAAAATGTTAGCATGATGTCTTTTCTTGTTTCCCTTCTTCTTGTGAGATCCATTTTTGTTCTTAGGACAATCTCTTGCATAGTGTCCTCTTTCATCACATGCAAAGCATCTGAATTTAGGTAGATTGTTGTTAGATATTCTAGGATGAGAGTGCTTACCTTGGTGATGGTATGTTTTTCTCTTCTTGGATTGTACTGAGAGATCTTGATCTTCATTTGCCATATTTTCTTCTCAACCTACTATTCAAGCTTCTTCTTGTGAGCATTCTTCCCATGGTCTGCTAAACTTGATTAGTTTCTTCCTAGCATAGATCCCTTGAATGAAGGAGTCCCATGCTCTAGGGAGACCATTCAAGGTGTTCATAACAATATCTGCATTCTCTACATCTTCATATACTACTTCAAGTTGTTCCTTGATCTGAGAGACCCTTGTAAACTAAGACTGTATAGTCTCTGCATTCTGGATCTTTACACTCTTCAATTGATTTCTCAGAGTCATCTTCCGATTTATGTTCTTCCCTTCAAATAAATTGGTCAGGGCATCAAGCATCTATTTGGGTGTCTTTAGGAAGGACACCTGAGGTATAAAATGATCCTTGAGTGAATAAAAAATAGACCTCTTAGTCATGACCAATTTCTTTTTGTGTAAGGCCTTAGCCTCATCTCCCTTTGGAACTAGAACCTCTTCACTTATGTAGGATTCCAATTCATTTTCTTCTCGGACTAGGGAGATCCTATACTTCTAGGGTCAGATGTTGTCAGCTCCCTCAAGATTTTCATCAAGCTTGGTATGATGAGACATATTAACAGAGAACCTCAAATGGAAACACAAAAGATTTAGATTTTACAGTTTAAGATGTTTGAACTGAATTTGGAGCTGGATTTCTGCAGAGTTGGTTTTCTGGTTCAGGAGAATATTAGGGTTTGACTTTACGGGAGCTATACCCAACGAAAAAATTCAATTTTGATCTCTAAAATTTGATTTTATGGAGGATATCAATCCTAGCCTGAGCTCACTCAAAACTTCCACTTTTGTGGAAAGCCTTCTTTTCTTGCTATAGTGTCGGATCAAAAATTGAAAATCCTCATAATCAGATTCTGCTTTGACAAAAAGATGCACCCAGGAGAGGAGAGTCATCCTAGGCTCCTTTTGTTGATGATCTATGGAGAGAGATCCAAAAAAATAGGAAGCCCTAGCTTCAGTAGCTGCATAGTGTCTTCTTCTCAAGTGATCTCTAAAACCATGTTAGATTTTTATCATTTAAGCTATATGATCTTAAGATCTTATCTAAGAGAATAATAAGCACAACAATCAATCACAATAGACAATGGACACAAATATTTTGGTTGGAGAAATAAT
This sequence comes from Pseudotsuga menziesii, assembly GCA_001517045.1. NCBI lineage: Eukaryota > Viridiplantae > Streptophyta > Pinopsida > Pinales > Pinaceae > Pseudotsuga > Pseudotsuga menziesii. The sequence goes on from LPNX010520893.1 coordinate 1,408,547, forward strand.
AAAGGAGAAAACCATGCAACTTCCTCAAAGATAGAATAAGCACCAAAAGTAAAACCCAAATATACAAAGATCATCTCCTGACAGTAGTTGTCTCTCTCTCTCTTGTCCCAGCTTCTTCTCTCTCTCAGTTATGCACTACAACTGAGTGTGAGTGACTATGTGATAAAATAGAGAGGATCACTCTCTATTTATACTAGTTTCTAACTTGAAATTAACTCACCAGGGCCGACTTATCTAAGAGAATCTAATAAGCCTAGTGCCCCACAACTGTGGGGACTTTAACCCTTAATAAATAAGGAAGGTTACCCTCTATGACTTTACATGACTTGTTTACATTATTGATTCTCCCAATAGCAACATCAGGGTATGACATGACTTGATTACATTGCCGATCCTCCTGATAAGAACATTGAGGTACAATACATAAGACATAAAAGTGAATACATTCCAAAGTTAGAATTACATCAACAAATATGAGGAAAATGACTTCAACGTGAAGGATGAATGCACATGAAACTTCAGCTGTATGCAGGAAGCCCACATGAAGGAGAATGGGTGGGGAAAATGGAAGTAATGGGTGAGTAATGGCTTGGGAATTCCTTCCAAATAATTTACTTGCCCCACAAGGTGAAAAATATTTTCCAAAATATAATGATTTCTTGAATTCGAATTTATGACTACCATACTCTTCCCCATCTCTTAGGTTCCACCTGAATCACATCCCAATTTAAGAAATATATACATGATCCTAACCATGTGATAAATTGGGATGTTATTTAGGTGGAACTCTCCCTTGGGTTCCACCTGAATCACATCCCGATTTATCACATGGTTAGGATCATGTACATATTTCTTAAGCAAAGAAAAATAAAAAACATTATAAGCTCTAGTGCTAGCAGTAAATGCAATTCTATATGAGACTAGCCTTATTCATTCAATAACTTCAAAGGGCCCACAATATCTTAGTGACAACCTGGCACAACTTCCAAGCTTCGCGAAACTCTTCTTCTCCCTCACTCTAAGGTAAACATCATCCTTGACACTGAACTCTCTGTTCACCCTATGCTTATCTGCATAGCTTTTCTCTTTGTCCTGGGATTCTTTCAGATTCTTCCTGGTATTTACAACCTCTTGCTCCATCTCGTTGATTAATTCTGGACGAAGCACAACCCTGTTCACTAGATAATCCCAATTCGATGGTGTCCTAATCCTCCTTCCATACAAAGCTTCATATGGACTCATCCCCAAGGATGCTTGCTATCCATTTTTATTAGCAAACTCTACTGAGTGTAAGTAATCTTCCCACTTGGTTGGTTTGTCCATCACATACATGTGAAGCATGTCTTCAAGAACTTGATTTACTCTTTATGTATGCAAATCAGTATGAGGATGGTAGGTAGTGCTAAAGTTCAGCTTTGTACCCAAATCTGCAAACAACCCCTTCCAAAAATTGGAAGTGAACTTGACACTCATGTCAGAGACTATTTCCATAGGGAATCCATGCAATTTGAAAATCTCCTTCATAAATATCTTTTCAATGTCATTAGTCTTATGCGTAGACTTAACCGGTATAAAATGTGCTTCCTTTGTCAACTTGTCCACCACAACCATGATGGAATCATGTTGTTTCCAAGTCATTGGCAATCCTGTAATAAAAGCCATTGAAATAAATTCCCATTTCCATTATGGAACTAGCAAAGGATGCAACAAACCTGTAGGGTGTTGATGCTCAACCTTTACCTGCTAAAATTTCATGCACCTTGAAATATATTCAACCATGTCCTTTTTCATTCCTGGCCAAAACTACTGCTTTCTGACTGTAGCAATTGTCTTCTGATATCCTAGGTGACCACAATATCGAGCTTGATGGATTTCATCCATAACAACTCTCCTCAAATATGCTACATTTGGAATATAATTTTTTCCTTTATAAGTAAGAAGTCCATCTTCTTCCAATTTCTATCCCTCACACCTCTTTTCAAGTCTTTGCTTCTGCAATTTGTCTTTTACCTTCTCATACAGTTCATCTCCAACAGTATGATTAATAATTTGCTGCCTCAAATCTGATTGGAAAATACTAACAGATGCAACATGCATTTCATGCACCTTCATACTGAGCGCATTAGCTAGTTTATTATCTTTTCCCTTTATGTGCTTGATTTTAAAATCAAACTCACATAAAAAATCCAGCAATCTCACTTTCCTAGCATTTAGATTAGGCTGATCAAACAAATAATTCAAACTTCAATGGTCAGTACTTATGCCCATCATGTAATGCCTACACATATTGAGAGCATGTACTATGGCTACAAGTTCTAGATCATGAGTGAAATAGTTAGTCTCATGCTCCTTTAGCTTTCTTGACTCATAACATATCATGTGGTTGTCTTGCATAAGGACTCCTCCAAGCCCTTGTCTGCATGCATCGGTACAAACCACAAAATATTTCTTTGGGTCTGCAACTTTCAATACTGGTGCACTGGTGAGAAGATTCTTGAATTGTTGGAAGCTTTCTTCACACCTCGATGTCCATTCAAACTTTATCCCCTTCTTTTGCAAAGAATTGATGGCATGTGCAACTTTGGAGAATCCTTCAATGAATCTCCTGTAGTATCCTACAAGTCCCATAAAAGATCTTACATCTGTCATATTTCTTGGAGTAGGCCAATTCATAATGGCTTCAATTTTTTTAGGGTCCACAGATATACCCTCTTCTGAGATAATGTGACCGAAATACTAAATTCTATCTGTAGAGAAGTCACACTTCCCCTACTTTCCATACAGTTGATGCTCCCTAAGCAATTGTAATGTAAATCTCAAATTCTCTTCATGCACTTCCTAATTCTTAGAATAAATAAGAATGTCATCAAGGAAAACAAGAACAAACTTGTCCAAATACCTGCTGAAGACACTATTCATAAGGCACATAAATGTAGCCGATGCATTTGTGAGACCAAATGGTACCACTACAAACTCATGATGTCCATAACTTGTTGTGAAGGCTGTCTTATGAATGTTTTCATCGTTGATTCTCACCTAATGGTAACAAGAACTCAAGTCAATCTTGGAAAATACCTGTGTTCCTCTCATTTTATCAAAGACGTCATCAATCCTAGGAAGTGGGTATTTATTCTTCACAGTGACTTTGTTCATCTTTTTGTAATCGATACACAACCTAATTGGACCATCTTTATTCTTTACAAACAAAATTGGTGCTCCCCAAGGAGATACACTGGGTCAGATATACTTCTTCTCCAACAAGTCTTGCAGTTGCATCTTTAGTTGTAGCATTTCTGGTGTACTCATTCTATAGAGTGTCTTGGACACTGGTGCTTCTCCTGGCACAAGTTCAATTGTGAAATCAATGTCTCTCTTTGGAGGAATCCCTGGAATCTCATCAAGAAAAATATCCTTGAATTCCTGCAACACATGAAAGTCCTCCAACTTAGGAATTTCATTCTTTTTTTCCTCCAAAATATGAGATGCATTCAACTAGAAACCTTTCCTACATAATTTATTCAACTGCAATGTTGAAATCTGCCTTACAGAATTCACCTTTGCAATTCCTTTCAAAATCCTTGATTTACCTTCTTCACCTAGGCACTCAAAAGCCTTATTATAATAGTCAAGCTTCACTCTATGAGCTTCTAACCAATCGATTTTGATGAGAACATCATAGGAACCAAGTGGTAGAACATTCAAATATACACAAGTGACCAATCCATTCATGACCAATGGACATTTATCTACCACTTTGCTAACCTTTCTCTTCGTTCTAGTGGCTAGCTAAACTAACCAAGATTTGTTATGCTTTACTTTATTAAAGGCACAAATCTCCACTACTCTAGGGGAAATGTAACTATGAATAGAACCAGGGTCAGTCAAAATAAAAATAGATTGCTCAAAAATCTTACCTGCAACTTCAACCACAGTTGACTGGTGATCTTCTCGGCAGTCCTCTAGTGCTACATAAACCTTAGGGAAAGACCTTGCTACTTGACCCATTGTTTATGCTTCTTGAATGTTGTAATATGTCCTTGCACTCTCATTCTCGAGTGAAAAATTCCTGCACATGTGGGGTCCTCCACATTTCTAACATTGGAGAGGTTCTTTGTTCTGGTGTGGATCTCTAGGATTTTCTCCAATCTCTCGAGCTGGTTGCTTGTGCTGATTCCTGAAGTTAGAAGTTTTGAAACCTTTCTTCCTTCGATCTTACTTCTCATTATTTTTGTCCTTCCATGTCTTATGGTGACCAGGTTTTCCTTTGCTTTTCTCATAGAAATACTTATCCTTCCTTATTTCTTCTTCAAGAGTTATAGGTTCATAAAACTCAACTATGTGTTTGTAAGACTAAGGAAATCCACTCAGGAAACACTAGATTTTCACTTTTTCATCTTTGATGTACCTGACATACCTCAATAGTTCCAAGAATTTATTTGCATACTTTTCCATGGCCTTTTGTCTGAACCTCAGCTCATGGAACTCCTTAATCTTGTCATCATAGTACTTGTGAGAGGGGCATTTCTGCTTGAAGTATTTCTTGAATTGTTTCCACACAATTATTCTTTCATTAACCTTCTTTACTTGTCTGTGGTGTTCCCACCATAAGTATGATATTCCAGTCAAATTGAATATAGCTACCCTTGCTTTCATTTTTCTGGAGTAGTCTTGAACTTGGAAATACTTCCTCATCCCAAGAACCCAAGCCTCAGCTTCTTGACTAGTATTGACCTCACCATTAAAAGTAGGAGGCCTTGCCTTTTTTAATTCATCTAGTGAATTGTTCTTATAACGTCTCCTCCTCTTATTAATGCGAGGTGGAGAGCTTGAATACCCACTGGGTTTTTCATAATCATAGGACCCATGGGTAGGCCATTTTGGAGTATTCATTCTATCCCTAGAAGCCCTACTAAAGACATGGGACCTTTTACGGGAATCTCCCCTAGTGCTACTCATGCTTCTTTTACGATTAGTTGGCTGGTGCCCAGAGTTTATATGTTGCTCGATGTCTGTCAAAATCTTCAATATCGGTGCATTTATCTGATTTTGACCTTCTTGATCCTTAAACATCCTTTCATTGTCTTCTCTGAAACTTTGGAAATCCACACTTAGGCTTCCCATGGTAGCAGAAATATTTGGGGGAGTCTTGATTTCTCCTTTCATTAAACTCTGTCTCATCATTTCCAACAATGACATTTTATCCAATAGCATCTTCATCGAATGCATAGGGGTCTTGATCATCATTCATGTCATCGATTCTCATCATGGTACAACCAAGAACAAATTTTTGAAACTGCTCTATGTGGAATGTTTCCTTTGAAGGTGACTATAATTCACCAAAATGTTTTAATAAACACAACTGTTAGCTAGATAAAAATCTCATGAGTTCATAATTACTTACCTGCATTTGGAAAACACTATATTGACAACATTGTCAAAACACATAATTTTCTTTTCATCTAGAACGAGGGTCTTAGGGGGATGACGGGGGTCAAGGGGGCTTGTCCCATTGTCAGGGTAGGTCGAGGGCAATGCCCTTGTTTTTTTTGTGTAAGTATTTGATTTTCTCACAATCTAGTGCATAACATCACTGCCATTTTTCACCTTTTTAGCACCTCTAAATCCCACTGGAATCCTTCTTTTCCACTAAAAAATCCCACTAAAAACGTGGAGAAATTCTATGTTTCGGAGCAATTCATATTTTCCACCTGATCAGAAAAAATTCAAGTTTCTCACCCGATGTGTCAGATGAACTTCAAAAAAATCATACGATGCCTTATTGGACCGATATTCCATTTTATTTTGACGCCTTATCAGATCTATCTTCCTTTGTCTTGTGATGCCTTGTCAGATTGATCTTCCTTTGTCTTCCAACACCTTATCGGATCAATCTTCCTTTGTCTTCCGACACCTTATTGGATCAATATTCCTTTGTCTTCCGACACCCTATCAGATCGATCTTCCTTTATCTTCCGATGTGTTGGCTCCCTTCTAGTGAGCTGTTCTGACACCTCGGCTCTGGTTCAACAAACATCTTCGGATGATTTTGACACTTAGAAAACATTTTCTCTCTATTTGCCTTGCTAGCTAGGTTTTGGGTTGTTATCTGATGTATCGACTCAACCTAGTCAATACCATTGGTTCCACCCATCCAATACCTTCCGCTCCACCCAGCCGAGACCTTTGGCTCCTCCCAGCTAAAACCTTCGGCTCCACCCAGTCGAGACCTTGGGAAAAACTCACTGCTTTGAGCCGATGAGTGAAATGTTCAAACTTCGAAAAAATTTCGAAAATTTTCTCTCTGCATTGGTTTCTTTGTCGAATGGACTTGGCTAAGTCATCTGATGTATTGGATGGACTCAGCTTAAATCATCCGATATTTTCCATACTTAGAATTTTTTTGAAATTATCCTTGTTAGCCTATGCTTAACAGAGATGAACCTTGCCTCTTTCACTGCTCTTCATGGCCCATTGAGGCCCATGCTGCAATGAAGCTTTGATACCAAACTGTAACATCCCCAACCCTCCGACTGGCGAAGAGGAAACTACCGATGTTGTTATCTAACCCAGGTAACTAGCCTGATGAACATAAAATGAAATGTATTTATGCACAAATGCATAAATTTTTAACACAGAGCAGAAGAAAATCCATTCCATTCATTCACATGTTCATTGTAATTCATTATAAAATGTAAATGCAGAGAGTTAAACGCAAGAATACTTTTCTTATGAAGAAGCTCATCTGCAACTAGCTATGCTACTGCAACGTTACGCCCAACCATAGGTTAGTGTGCTCATCAATCACTCAACATCACTGCCACTCCTGAGTTTGGCATGATTCCCCAAGGAAATGAAAACTAAGCAGACTCAAACATAGCCAAAGATATGTCAAAATGCAGTCAAGCCATAGCTATGTTTGGGTTTATCATACTACCAAGGGGATGGAAAGGCTTGTTTTCTAAGCTAGTGAGTTCAACCATAGAGCTATGGACACCTACACAAGATCTAACTTGGATTTCCCAACACGTACACACCCAACACAAGGAATCATCCCCTTCTCTACTCTATAGTCCATTAGGATATGCATTCCCTTCTAGTGCTATTCAAGATGTGCAGTAAGGAATAATTGACCCTCAATATCTCTCAGTTAGGTTCCTCATGCACTAGGTTTATCAAGGAACTTACCTCTTCCACTCCTAACTCAATACAGACCAAAGCACAAATGCATACACGACAATTACACAATTTGTGGGTTGAGGAAAACGGTTTGGCAACAAAATTAATTTCCGAGGTGGGTGAAAACAACCCACTAACAACAACTCATATCCCTGGGACAATTTGGCCCTAATGTGGTCAAAAACAAATTCAATACACAATAAATACAGTGTTGGGCATGGACAAAAATGTCCTGGAAGCTAAAATCAGAAATGGTAAGTGGGTAAAATAGGCCTACGAGTCAAAATTGATTTTTAGCTTGGAAAATGGTGGAGAAAAACACCAAGGACAGAAATAGGATCTCAACAATAATTTAGTGACAAAATAGATCCAAAATTGACCTCTACCAAGACCCAAATCGTATTCCCTATTTCTGAATGAGACTATGGAAATACAGGAGCCAAAAAAACTTCTATAAACCCGAAAAACATGAATCTATCTTCTTTTCCACTCAGCAAGGTAAAAAATGGTTACCATCCATTGGAGAATCCATGAAAACACAAGAAAATGTAATCATTATTTCCCACTTGCTGAACAATACAAAAACAAATTTTTGGTCATGCAAATATGAGAAAAATGACTCCAACATGAAGGATGAACACACAAGAAGTTTCAGCTGCATGCAGGAAGCCCACGTGAAGGAGAATGGGTGAGGAAAATGGATGTAATGAGTTAGTAATGGCTTGGGAATGCCTTCCCAAGCATTTACTTTCCCCACTAGTCAGAAAATTGTTTTCCAAAATATGATGACTTCTTCAATTCAAATTTCTAACTGACATACTCTTACCCATCCCCATGCATTAACGAAGTGAACCATTTTTGGAAGAATTAAATGATTTGGTGAATAAGAAAGGAATTTAACTATTTCATGGGTTCTCCCTTTGACATTTGGATTTTCTCCATTGGCCCCAAAGGTTAAATATTCCCTGCTCCTTATCCTTAGGAAAATCATGCTCCCATCTCATTATTTGTTGCATAGACACAGCTGGTTGTGGGTATTTTAATTAAAATGCATATTTACATGATGCCAAAATTATAATGTGTCGACTAGCACAAATATACCTTCAACAATGAATTTTTTAATTGTCCGAACATAAAATGTTAAATCGATGGTGGGGCTTTTTCATTTAGTGCCACACCACAATTAATTACAATATATACATCATATACATTTAATGCAAACGGGGTAAAAAATGAGGTGTTACATGTAGCCAACCTTTAATAGAGTTCCAAGGGTAATACTGTTACTCTTCTCCTAAAAGATTAACTTATCAAGTTCCCTTTAATAGCTACCTTGCTATCTCCAAGAAATTTTACTATTTTTCTCTCTAAGAAAATATGTATAAGGTAAGTTGTATATATATATTTACACACACACACACACACACACATATATACAAATACATTCCCTAACATAATGGAACCTCTAAATCGACTTGGAACATATTCTAATGAGCCACTTATATTTATTTATTACCAATTGGGTACACCACAATAGGTCTTAGAAGACTTATAATTAATATTCGATTTAGCATTCGTACATTTATTGTTAACTATGTAATCCTTTCAATTCTAGTCTATAACATACGTCATGTTCTTCTAACAATCCTCAACAACAATATTCACTATGTTTCTCAATGAAATCTAGTACAATTTGCCGATAAGAATATTCTCCAAAATATATGTTGTCATTAATGGCGAGTTTTAAATATAGGTTCTAAAGGTTACTCATCTCAACTCTTGAAATTCCACATTAATATTCATAATCAAAACTACCATAATATTCTTCATCGAGAAAGAGTTCATCTATACCTCACTAAAACATTATTTGTGCAACTCCATAGAGAAGAACCAAAGGTCTTAGTAATTCATAAAACATCTTTGGAAGTAATAAAAGAAATAGCATGATACTCATGTACTTATCTGATTGTTCTCGATCTTGATAAGGTGAGAGTAACAGGTCGTTGCATTTGAAATTTCCTTTTCCAAAGCTATACCGACCATTTTTGCACAACAAGTAGTTGTCTTAATGGCGAAGGAGAGAGACTTCCCTGATGTTTATCCTATTCTTATTTGTTATCTCAACAATTCATTTGTTAGTACTCTATGTTCATCCCATATAGGTCCAAGCACTGAAACATGGGCTCTAATACCATTTGTAACGTACACCTCATTCCTCAATGAAATTTGTGAGAAAAGTGGGTGTAAATTAACAATCTTTGTAGTTGGTTTCCTTGGATACAAGGCAAGTTTTGTTGTTTAATAGATTCCATGACAAATATCCCAGAGTGTTAATGTAATGGGAAAAAATAAAATTAAAAATAATAGTCACAAAAATATGCCAACAAAAAAGAGACATGGGTATACGTGGTTCACCCCAACCTTGGGGTTACGTCCACTAAACATTGTAAATATTTTGTTAACTCCCCCACCAAGGGCTACATATTTGCAGCTTATCTGTTGTAGTTCTTTTCCTTGCCTCCAATATATCCAGGAGGAATTCTTTCAGTCTTATAAACAATTACAAATCCTGTAAACCCACGATGATCCCACGAATTAACGTAATGAGATAGTGTTTACAAAACAAAAAACATCGGGTCGAACCCAACCAAACAAGAACTTACAACTCTGCTATGCACAAGAGTTATATCATCATGGATATACCTACATTATATTATAGCAATTATCAACAACTCATACGTTAGATCATATGATTTCCACCCAAATATATATAAATTTGGACATGCAGAGAAGGAAATCAAGCCATACATTGCAACTTCCCACAAGAGATATCTATCCTCTCTTATGACATCGTAAATGAATAAATTCTTAGATCATCAAAAATGAAAATATCGATCTCGCTTACCAAACCAGATCTTGAGCATATAAATAGACATTCCCTCAACAAATTGCTAATCGCAGTCAATCATTTCATTCACCTATCCTTTGGCATTTAATCAAAACGATTCAGCTATCAAGCATAGATCCAAGGAATTTGATTACAAAATGATTCAGCTAGCAAAACAATTCAGAAACAATAATTTTATCCTTCGATTCGTTTGGGCTAAAACACGCGTTAGCAGGCATTATATAAACAACATCAAACGTTTGTCAAATCTACCCAGAACCCCAAATCAATTCATTAGTGGAATTTGGTCATAGAACATTATCAGTCCTAAAAGAAATTTCAACGATGTGTGTAACACAGATCATTCAAAAGGATGTCAAACCCAGAATTGCATTCCTTAGCTTGTAGTAACACATGCATGATAAATCAAAAGTAGATGTATAGGTACACCAGGTCCAAATCATTTTAGAAGGTAGCACTGACCCAAACGTTGTAAAATCCAAATGCATTCTTTAGCAAATGAGAACCCAAGCGAAATAAAATAAAAGCACAGGTGTGCAAACAGAACACACACGCATTCAAAATATAAAAATGCAAATAAAATCCTTATTGATTTCAGATATGAAATCGCAGCATTCGCATACAAACTCCAATCGCGGGCTTAACATATATTTATCTGGATATGAAATGCAAGCATAATGTATACACATCCCTAATATAAAATCGCAAGCATAATCCTTATCGATTTCAGATATGAAATTGCAGTATAGCATATGAAATTCCTATTTTACAAATCGCAGGCATATATATATATATATTGATCAGGTTATGAAGCTACAAACACAATGCATATACATCCTTGATATAAAATTGCAAACACAATCCTTATCAATTTCATATGTGAAATCACAGAGGCATATGAACTCCCTATTTTGCAAATCGCGGGCATATATATATATATATATATATATATATATATATATATATAATGATCCAGATCTCATACAGGAATACTATTCATTTCCATCTCTTAAACACACAGGAATATAAACAAATGTATATATCCAGATCTCATATGGGCATACTATTCATTTCCATCTTTTAAACACGCAGGCATATAAATAAGTGTATATATCTAGATCTCATATGGGCATACTATTCATTTCCAGGTTTTAAACACGCAAGAATATAAACAAATGTATATATCCACATCTCAATCAAAATGCAAGAAATATAGACATATTGGCAAATCTTAATAAAAAAGAAAGCATATGCTGTACACTTCAAATCACATGAAACAAAAATAGCTCAAATATAAAATTATAGGTACCATCACAACACGCAGACATGTATTGTGCTCCTCCAAATCACAGACAACCAAATAGTTACCCCAAAGACAGTAACTACTCAACTTCAAGAACATCTCTTAGTTGAAAACCCTCGCTATGGTGATCGCCTGTCAACCATGTATCGAGCAACCTCTCCCTTCCCTCAATCAGAGCGATTGAGAGATTTAAATAAGGCAGAGCTTTGAAACCCCCCCCTCAAGAGAGACATAACACAACGAATAACAGCCACACTAGTAACTGTTTTCCTTCAGTGCGCATATCTCTCCACAAGTTAAGGAAAGAAATATGCCATAAATATTTGCTGGGTCAAATCCTTCTTTTCTATGTGCAAAAGAAACAAATTCTAAGTATGTGCCCGACGAATACTTATTTCCTTAGGAAATTATATACCGCATAAGTATCACCAAACCTATCCACCTTTACCCCCTTGGTGGATCGCATTACACCACATAGTTCCACAACTAAAAAAAAGAGATCAACATGATATCCATTTTAGCCCGTAGTATGCATTCTTCGTAGTTTCAACATTGATGTAAACTGAACTAGGATAAATGAAATACAATTAATTATGCCTTCTCTAAATAATTATATGATGCATCCTTGGTATTTTATGTGTTCTGTAATGAAATGTATATAGTGTTCCTAGCTATTTGATAGCCACTAAGGAAAGATGCAAGCTAATTTGTGCATATAACTCATTAACTATAATGTGTATATAATTAAGATGGTAATAATATTCTTTTATTTTCCACTCAATTCACCCTAAAGTATTAAGGTTAAGCTAGATGGAGTTAATTCCTCCTTGATTCCCAAGGCGACTCTCCCTTGAAATGAGGGTGAATTGTTTAATAGCTTAAATATTAAATCCCAAAATGTCACGAGCCTTTCCCATATTTGATTTCCAATATTTAAAAATAAATTTCCCTATAAGAACCCTTACACTTTGTGTATATTAACACCTAAAGTATTTTGGGATGTTCTACAATGGCAGAGTAGTTTTCTTTTTTTAAGAATTTGTTTACCATAAGATAAGAAATCCCGTGTTCCAATCACTCTCAACAAGTAGGGTTTTACTTTCACAACCACAAGGAATAGCTTAGTTTAGGAGTGTAGATCCTGATTAAAGCACATAAGGAGCCATCTTGAGACAAACCCCAATGGGGGTGTCAAGGATACTAATATTGACTTTAAGTACAAAGGTAAGGATTTTTGTAACTTGATCCCTTTTGTCATGTCATCTAAACCATGACAAAACCAGATTGTATTTTCTACAACCCCAAGGTGTCACTCCTATTTCACCACCCCCCTAGTGGATTCGTCCCCAATCACTCTTAGTCATTTCATGTTTTCAGTTCCCTAACCCTCTTAGTTGCATCGATAATTTTCATAAGGTTAGGGTTGATACTTACAATGTTGTTTTACTTACAGTTTGTGTTTTTAGGTCGAGGTAGAAAGGGGATGTTACATGATGTATCTTCAGATGATTGGGTCCTTGATGTACCTGATGAATACAAGATGATATATTTGATTTGCTATGAGCACATTGAGCTAGTTCCTGATGGATCCGAGACATGTTCACCTAATTGTTGCAAAGCATGTTTTGAGGTACCTGAAGGGTACAGTTGATTATGGAATCAAGTATGAGGTGGATCATAAGATTAACTTGGAAGGTTATGTTGATTCAGATTAGGAAGGAAGTACCATCAATAGGAAGAGCACTTCACGGTGCTGCTTCAGTATGGAATCAGGTATGATCTCATGTTTTAGCAGGAAGCAGTATTGTGTGGCACTGAGCACAACCAAAGTAGAGTATGTTGGAGCTTGTTCGACTAGTTGTGAGGCAGTGTGTCTAAGGAAGCTACTATTTGACTTATTTAATCTCTATTTGGATACTACTTGTATATATTGCGACAACCAGAGTTGCATAAAGTTGTCGAAGAACCTGATGTTGCATCACAAGCTGAAGCATATCGAGATCAAATAACACTATATTAGGGATATGGTGGAGAGAGGAGCAGTGAAGCTCCAGTATCTCGTGACTGATGAATAGAGTGAAGTTTGAGTACTTTAGGAAGAAACTTGTTGTTCTCCAGATCGAGGTTCCCTCCAAGGAGAGGTGATGAGTCTGAGATGCTTTCTGACATGGTAGGATTGGTTCCTTCTATGGTCATATGTAAATGCAAAGTCATTCTGACATGCTGGTAGGCGGGGCCTCCCATGTTCAGATGTAAGTGCAGATCCTTTTCGACTGGGTCATATGTAAGTGTAGAGCCTTTCAGACTGGGTTAGATATAAGTGTTGAGCCCTTCTAACATGGTGGTAGGATGGGCCTCCCATGGTCAGATATAAGTGTTGAGCCTTTCTGACACGATGGAAGGTTGGGCCTCCCTTGGTTGGATATAAGTGTTGAGCCTTTCTAACATGGTGGTAGGTTGGGCCTCCCATGGTTGGATATAAGTGCTAAGCCGGTATGACATGGTGGTAGGCTGGGCCTCCCATGGTCAGCTATGACTGTTGGCCCTTTCTCACTAGGTTAGATGTAAGTGTTGGACGATCCTTTCTGACATAGTGGAAGGTTGGGCCTCCCATGGTTAGATGCGATTGTTGGGCCTTTCTGACATGGTGGTGGATGTGTTCCTCCCATGGTTAGATGTGAGTGTTGGGCATGCCTTTCTGACATGGTGGTGTATGTGTTCCTCCCATGGTTAGATGTAAGTGTTGTGTGGGACTTTCTAACTGGGTCAGATATAAGCGATGAAGAAGACCTACTTGGAAGCTAGGCCTACAACCAACATGAAAAAGGGATAGCTATGTATAACATCCTATGACGAGTAGAATTGAGATATAGCACCAGTTTATCAAGATAGTGGAAGCAGTGATGATGATAATCCAGTGATGATCTAGTGATGATCCAACATTGATGATGATCTAGTGATGATCTAGTTTCGATGATGATCGAGTGATGATCCAGCTTTGATGATGATCCAATGATGATCTAGCTTTGATGATGATCCACTAATGATCCAGTGTTGATGATGATCCAGACTTGATCCAAAGAAGAAGACTTGGGCTGATGAATTGTGTCAAGAGAATACCTTCCTATTTAAGAGGGAGTGTTGATGTATTTGCAACTTCAAAATGTATTCACTTGTATATTTTATGTATTGTGCCCCGATGTTCCTATCAGGAAGTATCAGTAATGTAATTGAGTGATGTCATACCTTGATATTCCTTTCGGGAGAATAAATAATGTAAACAAGTCATGCAAAGTCATAGATTTTAACCCTCCTAGTTGATTAGGGGTTAAAGTCCCCCCATTTGTGGTGCACTAGGGTTATTAGAATCTCTTAGAGAAGTTATCCCTGGTAAGTTATTGTCAAGTTGGAAACTAGTATAAATAGAGAGTGAGCCTCTCTATTCAACACACAGTCACTCACACTTAGTTGTAGCACATGAATGAGCGAGAAGGAGTTGGGATAAGAGAGAGAACAACTGTTGGATATAATCTTACTATCTTTTGGATTTTTTTGCTGTTATTGGTGCTTATTGTATCTGTAAGGAAGTTGTGAGGTTTTCTCCTTTATTGTTTCCCCGAGGAAAATCTTTGTGTCTATTGTCTCTTCTGATTGATTGTTGTGCATTCTATTCTCTCAAATAAGATCCTAATATAAGACTATCTCAATTAATAAAATTATAACACCCTTTATTCGTGGTAGTCATTGAATACGCTGAGTCAGTAGGGGTATATTGCCCTATTTTCGTGTCAAAACCACCATAGTGAGTGCACAATGAGTGGTGATCTCTCTCTATGATCATAAGTGTCGATTACAGAAAAATATATTCAGTGGTAACTTTCAT
>LPNX010520893.1:1433995-1450250 GCA_001517045.1 Pseudotsuga menziesii
GATGGGTTATAAGATGGCCGAAATACATTATAAGTCCATCCCAGGAGTGAAGTGATGAAGGTACCCAAATGGAAGACCAGCCACCCAATCAGCATAATACCGTAATACAACTCTGCATATAACTGCAAGTACATAGAGCAGTCCCGGATACATAAGAGTACAATGGCCATGAATAGGCATGAAACATGATAGAACATATGTGGTCATCGCCACGTACAATATACATAGATCAGAATCTCCATGATGAAGATATACAAAGTACAATAATCTCCACATATGCTGAAGATATATAACAAATCAAGATCTCCATAGTAGCTGGAAATATCTGACATATACTGGAACAAGTCACGAGAGCTGAAATATCATGAACACTGGCATGATCAAGGAGGTAGCATATAGTGGATGCCACCAATCTAGAAGGTCTTCTACACAAACTGCTACGAGTACATGTCCTACTATGTGAATAGAGGTGTCGAGGTCAAACATAGTAGTCCATCGTCTGATTACTAGTCATTGATGTATACCGTTAACAGATGCGAGATCACCCACCAATAATGAAAATGGGAATCAAGGTACTAGAGTGAAAACTAACAAGTGTGAATAAATGTGTTGAGGTCGAACACTTGAGAGAATCCATCGATCAGGGGACATTGATGTATTCCCAAAACTGTCGATGGCGAGAGAACCTGCCACTGATGACTGGAAGTCTCAAGGCACTCAAAATGACTCTAGACTCCAATCCCAGAATAAATGATCTGAAGTCGATGGGATGAAATCCACTGGAAGGAGGGAAGTAAGGCATCCCCCATCATTCAACATGAGGTACTCAGTAAGGCTGTATAATATGGAAGAAATTGATCATAAGGTGCACGAACCAGTAACTGTAGCGAGAATGGCCGACATGCAAAGTCAAGATAACTGAGGAATGGCCGACTTAGGTTTCAACTTCCTTCGAACAAGAGCATAACGGCGTATGGTGACTGAATGAAGGCAGCATAGACTCGATATACAAACTGGGACATCTCTATGACGCAGGAGGAATCAATAGAGGCTCCATAGGGACTGGAAGCTTAACCAGTCGGTGGAGATAAAACTCAGAGAACGAGTACAGCTCCTAAAGTCAAACTATAACCCAACCAATGGATGTGATATACAGTGCTCTGTTCGAAGGCGACACGACTCGACAGCTGCCAAAGATAATATCTTTTCTTCTCCGGCTTTTTGGTTTTTTGATTTTTTGGTCTTTTTCAGTTATTTGAAAAGCTTGAAAAAAGAATAAACTAGCTTTATAGTTACAAACTAGGAGGAGACGAGTGTCATAAAGGAAAACAAACTAGTTCCAAGCAGTGGAACATACCTATGCTCAATGCAAGGATACATGTGTAGGATATCGACACTCGGGGGAAAATCCCCTCTCGGTAAAAAAGGGAATCAAGCTGCGAAAGATATAAATAATGGCTCTGCATGGCTAGACATGAGACAAGCTTGGGATATATGGCTGAAACACAATGTCAAGGGTGCCGGTATAAAGCTCAATAAGACAGGCAAAGCTCATGATAATGCATTCACAACTCGATATAAGGGGAGTCCGAGGGGATACAGGCCAGCGTAAGATCAAGAGGAGTATGAGGCTCTTGCTAAATGTCATGGCAATAATATACAACGGACTCCCGGACCTAAGAGAGGACTCACAGCATGGGTACCAAATGCAAAAGGGAGCTAACTAGGACACCCATGTATAGGAAAGCTCTACCATTCACATAGTACCACTTCTAACAATAGCATGAAGGTTCCATGATACCATGGAATGGGTTCGTACCTAAGGTTAAGATGTAACGGTCATAAGGCAATGCATAAGTGCAAGCGAATGTGAAATCCTAACCTATATGCCAGTTGAGACATAATACATGTGATAGGCATGAACAGGTCGAAACCTTGGAGAGAGTGTACAAAAACTGGATCCTACATGACAACCATATTAGTCCAAAACATCCCAAAATAGTCAATATAGAATCCAAACTATAGGATATAGGGAGGAATTATCATGACAATAGCACCCAAAGGAAACAATGCAGTGAACGATGGGACATAAAAAGGAAAGTAAGGTGTAGACCCAACGTTCATGCATCCACTACCACCCCCCATGAGGGTGACCATTGGTGTAAATATCGAGCGAAGGGAATAAAAGGCCTCCACAAATGAAGTAAAGGATGGAATATGACCATTCCCAAATCAACGAGCACGGTAAGGGGTTGTGATGCCCCCAAGTCTAACACCAGTGTCCGTACTAAGGCCAAGACAGGTGATAGGATACTAGGCATGCCAAAAATAAAAGGATCTAAACTCAAGAGAGCATAAATATACTAGAGTAACCGCGATCCCAAAGGCCAACTAGCGCACAAAAAGCACACTCCTAAGAAAATCTACAGCCAACAATACAAGCAAACCAAGGGGAGGATATGTGAGCTCCCGAATGTAGTAGGTATGTCTCGCCTGGGAGAGGCTCAAAACTCCCATACACTACAAGCGGAGGTACGTAACCAATTATAGTGGCCATTAGCTTCAACGCATAAAGCGACTGTGCTGTCCGAACTCTACCTGGTCGAGGCACATGCAGAATAACCTCTACACGTACCCCTTCGATATCCTAGGTAAGGTCACTAAGGTCACCTCAATATAATCAAAGCTCAGGAAGACAGTCGCAGGTGGGATTGACCGTATGGGCAGGGTAGCAAATCCCGAAACTCTCGAAAGAGCCCCCAGATATGAATACAATCCTGGAAATATCGCCGGTGCTACTCAGTTATGACTAGGGGTCATCCCAATCAATAACCGCTCACACTGCCTAGTGCTTGACTCCCTTTTGAGAGGAGCTTCCTGAGAACGTTGGTTATATAAAGGATTTCACACACTCCCTAGATAGACACCTAGTTGTTGTAGTTTAGTGATCTTGGAGAATTAACTTTCAATGAACTATTCCAAGATCCTAAAACCTAAGCTTGTTGGTGCACCCTAGAAAAGAAAAGAGTGTAATTCATTTTATTTAGCGTTGATTTTAATTGGCTGTAATTACTCAAAGGGAAATGGCCATGCAACTAATGACATTATGACGCAACAAGAAGTAAAATGCACACCTAACAATCAATGCAAATGCATTGTGTCCATGAAAACAGGGTATGCGTACTACGTGAATGCACAATTTCTTCTTCAAATGCTGAATGCAAATTTCCTATATGAATTCCTAACTATTACTCCAAAGCAAATCTAGATCTAATGCAAGTACAATGCAAAATACATAATGCAATGCATGATGATAAGCAAATATTTAGGATTTTTTGAAAATAAAGAGATACAAAAAGCAAGAGAATGATTCTAACCACGCCAGACTCTGCAAGCACACATAAATAGCATTCTAGCAAAGAACTAAGGCAAAAGGACTCTAATGCACTAATCTCAAACAAAAAATCAAAGATGCCATGACAAGAACTTTCCTAAAAAAAAATTTAGGGTAAAAAAAAACGTTTCTGGTAAAAAACAGAGGCCTTAATAGACTCAGGCAGTGCCAAAGGAGACTCAGCAACTAACAGCATTCACCCAGCAATCCACAATCTTCCACAAAAAGGTAAAAAACCAGGGTATACGCGACTGTGCGCAGTGAACCCGCGTGTATACACGGAAATTCCTGAGGAAGCTGCGTGTATACGCGACTCTAAATGACAAACCCGCATACAGGAATAAAAATATGCAAAAAATTCAGGCAAACAGACAAGCTGAGACTAAATTCACACCAATCAGGCTCCACCAGGCATAAATGCCCCCATACTCGACACAGAAACAAAAGAGAGAGAGCACTTCAAATACATTGAATGCCAAAAGATCAACCCCCAAAGGACAATTACTAGGAACTCCCCAGCAGAGTCGCCAATTCTGTTACGGAGAGAAATTCCTATGGCTTGGGGTACCACAACAGACATCTAGACTCCAGAAATCAATCTTTCCCAATATGCAATATAAATTAAAAACATCTAACACTAAAGGATCGAACCTCGTACCTTATTCCGTACAGTTGAAGTAGATCCCCGTTGAGCTTTCCAATCTTCAGCTTGAATTGTTATAGCACGTCCTCAACAACAAGTAAACAATACAAGCATACTATATTTCATGGTGTTAGATCTATTCTAGCATATATAATCAATAATGTATAAGCATTTGACATATTCCAATGGATGCAACATTCATTCAAATACACATTACTGGACAGGAAAAGATATTTCTATTAATATGAATCAGAGATTACAAGTGACAACCTCTGACGGCACGTCTGCGAACCGAAGAAACTGAATCCCCCACTTGGGCCTCCACCACCTCAATCCTCCATCACTTTGATAGCAATCTCACAAACAAAGGCAAGCTTGGGAAGAACACAACAGTGCTCCAAAGGGACAAAGGGATGCAGACTCAAGTATAGTTCTGGCAACAATGGACTATAGTTTTGGTACTCTCAATTCTCTCTTCCTCCTTTCAATGTCTCAATGGTTCCTTATATAGCTTTCCAAAGTGATACTGAAAGGTCGAATCCGTGCGATCTCAAGGCATATGGAAGGCCAGGAGTCATATGAGTCGGATTCAAGGCAAGGAACGGTCCAACAGTTTTGGATTATGCACACATCCCGATGTACGCAACTATAGAGGGAATATCCGCGTATGTACGCGGTTATCAGGGAAAAGGCCGCATATATCATTTTTCTAATGTTTTTAGGGATGGTCAATGATACATCAAAAGACAATAAATGGTCCATAGGGAATAATGAGTCTGCAGCGGGATAGGGGAAGGCCATACAATGTGTGAGTCACCTAGTGTGGTGAAATCCACTATAACAGCGAGGATTCATTTCGATAAAAAAAAAAAAAACCATGGTAAATCACAAATCGATTAAGTTAGCTTTATAGAGTAGTTGTAAAGTATCCCAATTCCTCTTCTCCTCATGAGTTTGATCACTATTGGTATGCAAAACTATTTACACACTGACAGGATGGCATAAAATTGCTCAAGCACGCACTGAGAAGTGCATTGGAGAATCAAAACACTAGGTTTAAACACGCAAGAATTCAAAGAGAATTGAGATTGCAGACATCCCAAGGCATCATTTCCTTCCAAAATCTAAGCCACACGCCGGCCATTTTTGTGGAATTACGATAGCAAGTGTTATTATATTTTTTATAGAAATATACACACTACACAAATTTTTCAATAATGCTTGCTATATAATATATATTAATATTATAATTGTTATAGGCATATATATCTTAGAATTTTGGGGTGGACTACCATTTATTCTTTTATATCTATGGATTAAAATGAGACAAGTGTACTGTCTAGATTGATTCTATGGGCGTCATACAAAATTCATAATTAACAATTTTAAATTTTTTTAAAATAGCTTAGTCAACATTTGATAAAGTTTGTGATAGTTGGAAAATTTAAGCTTCGACTTCAACGATTCGATTATTAGATACAACTATAAGCTTAACTCCATTGATGATACAACTATTAGCTTAATTTCAACTCCAATCATATTAAGATTTTTACTTGAAGTTTAATTAATCATATGTATTAAATGTTAAAATTAACTGTTACATACTACTATTAACTTTAACTCCAATTATGCTACAACTATTAGCTTAAATTAAACTCTAATCACAGTTATATTGGATAACTGTTAATCAATTAGCTTAAGTTCAACTTTAATCCATTGTATTCGATATATACAATAAATTATAAGCCCAAATTTTTATGGATTCGTTTCAATTAAATTCAATATAAATGAAAACAAATCAAACAAGTATTCTGTGATCAATAACTGAGACAGTTTTATTTCAAAAAGACTTGATACAAACATTTAAATCGGTATTTCTGTAGATCTATTGCCACATGATTTCATCTCAAAAATACTCTTTAAAAATTTAAAGCACCATTTCATTACGAATAAATTTAATATAAAAATACAAATCAATATTTAACACATTCTTATAACATGCACATAAATATCATGAGAGAGATAGACATGAATAAGGGAATTTTCATCTATTTTTTTTCATAACTAAAATATTAAGAACCATAACTAATACATAATGCAGAGAAACCAATTCTTTTAAATAACCCATAGTATTTACACATGGTAACACCCATGATAAATTCTTGTAGGTCGTTTCTATTATTAATCTAAGGCCAAGTTATACATTATGTATGCGGGAAACAATATTAACTAAGCACAATACTTCCAATAAAAACATCGAAGCATTCTTTCTAGCCATTGCATTCAGTACAATGAGGGTCATATCCCAACGCTATGTTACAGCCTCGACCACAATTATTTCTTTTATATACAGTCCACACCTCGAAACCTACAGCACGATAGCAGTTGTATGCTTTCCCATGGTTTCTATGCACCCCCACTTTCATAATTAAACCAAACAAGATAATAAGAAGCGTAACCATTCAAGCTAGGACAACGATCTTGTCGTAAGCCAAGGCCATACATGGCATGGATTCACTTATTCACTTTGCTTATAAACATAACTAGGTAATAATTATAAATGCACACAAATCACCCACAAAGGCATGTCCCTCATACAAACACAAGTATTTAAACCATTGTCGCAGCATAAGTTTCACACACGGGTCACATTATTAAACCATGAATTAATAGTAAGACTATTGCAGCCATGATGGGGAAGGCTCAAGCCATTCAAGGCTTGGACTCTCAACCACGTACACTATTCACAAATTACAGCCCATTAAAATTCTCGCCACATAACCTCAAACGAAGGAAAAGTCCTGTGCTAAAATCGCGTTATTAAACCATTAACATAGAATTTACATTACACAACACAGTAAGGAAAATGACATGAGTCTTTTATTAAAAACGTAGAGTATAGAAATCATACAAAGTATGGTAAATCATAGTGTCTCCACACATTCACTTCAAAATCCAAACAAAGTCTATACGGGCATGCCAATGGGCTATGGAACCATTGCAAGAAATGGTGCAGCCCATGGCTCAAAGGCCCAAACCATTCAATCATTAAAAACCCAAAAATTTATACACAGAGCCAAGGGGAACAACGATTTTACCCACGGTCGAAGCCATTTAAACATTTAATTAAATCCAATTCTGTAATCATATGCTCGAAGGCAAATTTTAAACCCCACATCGAAACCTAGAGCATAAATCCCAACCAAGCAACAAATCTATACGCAGTTTTCCCAAGAGGGCCAAGAGGTAGCAAGTATAGACTTTCTCACACGCTTATCATGGCCACGATTGCAAATGCTTGGAGCCAACAAAGTTGAAGCCACACTGCTCCTCATTACTTTTTGGCACCTGCAAACACAAGCAAAACTGGGGATGAGAAGTATGGCCACATTAAAATCATTAAACCAAAGCAATGTGCAGGCATATGAACTAGACGAATCATACCTCACGGTGTGGAGGTTTCCTCCATGGTAATCTCCCTGTGCAGAGCCCAAGTGCATAAACCCCAAATGACAAACACAATGCACAACCATCTTGTGCCCAAGCCCTAAGCGTAGGTATGTCATGCTCTCCCAAGAGCATTGAATGCACTAGCTAGAAACCATTAACGCCATACCAAAACCACTCTCCATAGTTTAGGTTTCGTTGCATTACTATGTATGTCCACTTCGTCCATGAAGGATTAAACCCTGCTATCATATGGTTTCTACCATACGTTATAGTTTCACCACTCTTTTTCATATCATCTTGCAACATTACAACACTCATGATATAACACGGCTTAACAAATTACAATGATAAGGTCTGCGCTAGCCTAAGTCAACCTAAGACTTATACACCAAATATAATATGCCATAGGTTTAAAACCTATTAACATGTGAACCTTAAGATTAAGAAATAAACTTAACACCATACCATTAAGCCCTAAGCTTTTGCTTAGTGAACATGGCATATGGAATATGCCATGTTAATTACTTTAACCATTATAAATCAATGGCTTGGTTTTGACGACCATGTACTTAACCTGCAGTAAGAGGAACATAAGAAATATTAATAAGACTTAATAAAATATACATAGAATGGAGATAATACTAACAGGTAAAATGATAAATTTATAATTTCATAATGAAGCATAAGTAATATATAGGAAATTTAGCAGTAGGAGTTAAATTGACGAGAAGGGTATTTTACCTGTTATAATTCTAAGTCGACAATGAACCAAGAAAAGAAGCAGTATGATCTTTAAGGTCACAGTTTTCCATACACTTTAAACAAGCTTCCGTCGCAAGCATGAACTGCAAGTAAATAGAACAGGTGCCTTAGTTCAGAGAAGTAAGTAAGCCTACTAACAAGTAAACACCTTTACCTCTCAAACCGTCATGGGAGAATGAGTTCCGCCACTCTGACCACTTTTTTTTCACAAACAAAGTTAAGTTAGGGCTCCATAATTAACAAGTCCGACAATGCAGAAATGACGAAGCATATAAATCTAGTGATGACACATAAGCGACAAAAGTGTAAACATAATAGTAAGCAGTAAACAACACTACAACATCATAAGTGAAATACATTAAAAATAATGATTGAAAATAAAAGATAAAATGTAAGAATAGCTTATGAATAAACAAAGGTACATGAAGTGTACGATAGAGTTCCGTAAGGGAATAATGTTCCGTCTAGGTAGTTGTTACTAGCCTATAATTTTACTTTTTTCGACTTTTGGGGACATTACAAAGGGTAAGATTACTATCATTCTCATTCTGTTAATTCAAAACAAAAATAATTAGCATAATTATAAGTCAAGTGGTTACTAAACATCTATATGTGTAGTTAGCCACTTAGTTTTATAGAGATAGATAGTTGTTAAATAAATTCTAAACATTAAACTAATTACCAGATACTTATAAAAATTCATATAAGGTATAATATATATAACATAAATATTAAACTAAGAAAAAAAAGATATACTATTTAATAAACTAAAAACAAAAATTGATAAGAAGTATAAAAACTTAGTGAATTATAGATTTATAATATTTAAATTTTATTTAAGATGCATTTAAGCATAACAAGATACTACATGCACAAGTAAAGTGGCCTATGAAGGCTGATAGACACAACGAATGGGTGAGTTTACAAAAGCTAAAATATATTATTTTATATAGATTATTCATACTAGATTGTTTGAATTAATATACGCACAAAACAAATGCTATTTAATAAAAAAAACAAATTGTTACCATTTTCTTTAACAAGATGTATTTAAGCATAACAAGATACCATGACCATGAAATTAATCTTTATATACAAAATATATTATAATTAAATGCCTATCAACATAAATATGAGATTAAACACATATCAATTTAATTAAAATGATATTTAACATTGAACAAATAGAACCCATCATATAACATGTACAGTGATCATGGCATCTCCATGTTGAACCGAAAATATAAAATATACATCCCACAATTACAAAAGTGTGGGCAAATAAACATCCTCTAATAACTATGTGTTATACAGCCATTAACGATAATATTTCCTGGTCTAGAACTATAAAGTCCACCAATACCGCTCGCAGAATGTCGTGTGCAAAAGTTTGTGGAGGAGGTATGGAATTCTCTTGTGCAAATCGGTGTGGCTGTAAAGAAACTCCGAATGGAAAGATTGCAATATTTCTTCTAGCATTCAAGGCTGAGATTCATCCATCTCACACAGCATTCTTTCTCCAACTTTGTACACTATTTTATATTGTACATTACCCAATTCAATGAGTCGGTGATTTATATGTACTATTTAATTTAAAAATTTTAAAGTGACGTCTATGTTTTTATTTTAATAATAAATAGTTCCTTTACATGTTAAGGTTTTTTTTTTTTTTCAAGAGAAAAAAAATCTGTCCTTGTTATTCAGCTGAATCAAAAGACATTTTAACATACATCAATTACATGTGATCTTTCATCATGATTGCCCACCTGGATATTCTCATCAGGAGGAAAGGCACAAATACCAACCATCAGAAGACTGATTCATCATGTGATGAGGACTGTCTATTCTATCACATCGATCGAGAGCCAATAACACTCTGTTCTACATTCTAAAGAGAAGCACTTAACTAGTAAGTACAGCTGCGGTAAGGGTTGTATTAATAAGGTTTTTTTTATCCGTTCACTAGATGTCAATCACGTTAAACTTTGGATTGCACATTATTGAACTGGTTTTCCAAGGTTGTTTTTGTTTAATATTTTAAAAAGACTGATTCCTTTTCGGGTTGAAAAAGTAAGTTACAGATCTCTCTGTTCCGTGTTGTTCCTACACTTTCTTGTCTTTCATTGATACGGTCTCTCTCTTTTATATATATATAAGCTGTTGCTATGTTAAGGTGTGAGGTTGTTATGTATATATGAGTGTGTTAGGTTTAAAGTGACTAAGTTTTTTAAATGTAATTTAAAAAAAAATTAATATTAATTTTGATGAAAGCTATAGGTTTATCAAATTGATGAGAACAATAACTTTGTTTTAAGATAATATGAATTGTAATGTATATTAAATTGTAATGTATACTCTATTATACATATAATCTTTGAAGATGTTATTTTATTTCTATATGTTGAATCTTCCATCTTTTATTATCAATTTGTTTGAGATGAAGTGTTAATTGTTGGCTTTACAAGTAGGGTTAATGGATACCATGGATCCTTAGACCCTCAATTTAGATATTTTTACTAGTAAGAATCAAGTTGTTTTTCATATCATCAATAAACATTGTTTTATTTGAATCAATTTTGAATTAATTATGATCCTTAAAGTTTGGAAAAAATAACTAGATCACAAATAAAGTCTACTTTATGAAAAAAAGAATTCACCAAAAAGATATATTGTTTCCACTCATTAACTCACTCCTTTTAAAATCCTTATTAATTCTTTACATTCACTTTCCTATTCTAGGCTACATAGAATGAAAAGTTATGGTCACATCCTATTAGATGGAATAATAATATTTATCAGATGGAATAATAATAGTTGTTGGAGTTTTATTATGTAAGTTCTATTTAGGTGTTGCCTAGTTTAAATAAATAGTAGTTCATCATTGAATCTTTCAGCCAAAAATTGCTTTTTGCTTGTAGAGACATTGTCTTTTAGCATCATCCTACTACATATCCATGATCAATACAAACTATAGATTCCAAGGTTATGTGTTTTCCTAATGTCATGTGTTTGTAGGTTAGAAGTCATGGGCATTTTCCATAGTTGTGCTTCAACATAATTACATAATTTGCACATAAAGTTTCTTACTTAATTATAATAAACACACATACTAGAGTGGTGCCACTAGATATTCATGATCAATACAAAATATATATTGGAATGATATGTGCTTAAGAATGCCATAGGTAAGAAGGTAAGAACTCATGCCCATTTCATATGATTATATTTCAAAACAATAAACACTTCCTTAAATATAGTTATTTCATATATATAACTAATAATTTTATCATATGCATTAACACTTGGTTTGTAAAAATTGAGATCCCAATAATTGAGAGTGATCATAGTACAACTAAGATCATCCATCCATATATATATAATCTATAAACCATTAAAACCATGTTATGGCTTCATAAAAATACCATAACCTTCCTAAACCAATGTCCTCTCAAAACTATTTTATTATTCACAAATTTGTAACAAAATTTAAGATTTTCATAGAGAAAGGGAAGTGATATTTTCAAAAACTGATCTAGTGCTAGCAGGATTTAGAATTGGTCTGTAATATTCAGAAACAAAAGAGACTATCCTTCACAAAGGGGACTGTAATATTCAAAAACGAAAGAGACTATCCTTCACAAAGGGGACTATGTCCTTGACATGCCTTACATAAAATCTGAATTTCATTAT
Source organism: Pseudotsuga menziesii (assembly GCA_001517045.1). Taxonomy (NCBI): domain Eukaryota; kingdom Viridiplantae; phylum Streptophyta; class Pinopsida; order Pinales; family Pinaceae; genus Pseudotsuga; species Pseudotsuga menziesii. The sequence goes on from LPNX010520893.1 coordinate 1,445,935, forward strand.
TCCTTAATATTTGCTGTCATGTGGCTCATTCGTAGTTAGCTAACCCCAAAGCTTGTCTTGGGTGATGCTGCCGAGTATTTTAAGGAGCTTTTGGAACGTATTAATGATTATGTGAGACTTCCTCAAGTCCAAGCTCTTTTCACCTACGCTGCGTAATTTTCCTTGCAAAATGAGACAAAGTGTATCAAGCTTCGTTGCATAATCCAGAAGTAGAGTCACTAAGGGTAAGACTACCATCATGTCATTGTGTTAATAATTAAACAAATGGACTCAATAAGACTTCTATATACATCATGTGACATGTCATTGTGTTAATAATTAAACAAATGGGCCCGATAAGACTTCTATATACATCAAGTGACATGTACATTTGCTCAAGGCAGTGGGTATATTGCGATCTCCATATTTAACAGAAAATACAAAATATACATCGCAAAATTACAAAAGTGTGAGCAAATAAGCACCGTATCTCCCAGAGAGGTTTCTGTCTCTGTCAGTATGTGGCATACAGCTGTTAACGAAAATCTTTCCTGGTCTAGCACTATAATAACTCTCCCACAATGTCTTATGCAAAAGTGTGTGGAGGGAAGTATGGAATTTTCATATGCAAATCGCTGTGGCTATGAAGAAACGCAGAATGAAGACGTTGCATTTCTCCTATCATTCAAGGCCGATATTCTGTCATCTCAGACAAAATGCTTGCTCCAACTTTGTAGACTATCAGTCTGGGCTCCATTCATTGACACATGTAGAACAGAGAAGGTGAAATGCCAGAAGAAAATCCCGTGCGCCATTGCTCACTGAGCATCAAGTCCACGTTCTTCTTTGGAATGGGCATCTGCCAGCTTCATTGAATTTTTTTTTGATGATTTTGTTTTTGTCATCAATCAACTTCTGCTTTGTTTGCAATATTTTGCAAATCTTGAATTTTCTGTCACAATGAAAAACCTTGTTAGTTCACTTCAATAATTTTTTTATTTTTTTTTCGCAACACTTTCTTAAACGTTTTTTACTATTAAAGTTAAATGTGACAGGTCCCATTCATTCTCATGTTTGCACGCTTCACGGGTTCTATGTGATTATGTGTCATTACTAGTTTTCTTGCAAGTTCTGTTAGGTAAAAAGCTGATCAACAGTGATGGATTTAAAAAGAGAATCCTCTGTGATATCATCTGTCTGGAAATGCAGGTGGAGCTGAGGAGAAAAGAAGAGACGGTCCTACACATTCAAATGTTTTGTAGAAAAAGCCCGGCTTCCTTCAATCCACAGTCAAGGCACTGGATGGACTTGGTTTTGAAGTTGAGCAAGAAATCATAAGTTGCCTCAATGGATTTGCACTAGATGCCTTTCAAACAGAGGTAATTAAATATTTGAATTGATTAAATGCACTAAACATCAATTGCTAATGGTCTAACTCTTTTACTTTTGACAATGTCCAGAGCAATCCATGGGCAGAGATGTTACAGCCGAGGAGATCAAAGCATTGCTGCGGCATACAGGAAGATATCAAGCTGGACTATAGTAGAAGAAACTCACTACACGTATTCAACTTCTTCAGCTAAAAAGCATAATATTCTCACTTAGGTTTTACATCAGAATCCATGGAATTCCCATGGTGGTAGCATTATGCTGTGAAGAGCTTCAAAAATGCAAGATGAAGCAGGCTTATAATATACATTAGGTTGATAAAATACTAGAAACGTATTCCAGCAGCCAACCGAGATTTGCCTTGAAGCTATCCCATACAAAATATTATTTTTGAGAATATGTGAATGTAATCATGTCATTGCATGTGATGTCTGAAATCGTAATCCTCTGCGAATCATGTGAAGGCCTGCGTTTTGGTAGTTTCTTGGAAAGAATCATTGTGAGAGTTTGTTTCGTAGAGTTGGCCTTGGATTATAGCCAAATCTCGACGTTATCAATAAAGCTTGTGCTATTCCCATTTCCGAGTCGTACTTCGTCTGTAACACCTCCTCCCGTGTTGGAAAGCTTTTCTTTTTAGAGGAAATGTTGTGCTTGTCTTCCTAAGTCACATCTACACATGTCTCCATATGTCACATGTGCAGATAATTACTTTGCTTTTTGGTAGGCAACAGAAATAAATTACTTTAATCGAAAATTTAGAAGGGTGATTCAAGGATTTTGTTATAAAATTTCTATAGAGTTTATGTTTAGATTTTGAATGACGACGAGTAATCTATTTTCTTTGACTTCACATCAATAACTTAACGTTTCAACTGTTGAAGAAGTTGCCGGGCAAATTTTGTTATATTTTGTTATAGATTTTGTTTAAAGTTATAATTTTATTAAATTGATGAAACCGTTGATAATGAAATTGCTAGGTTAATGTTATTGTAGTCATAAAGTATAAAGTATGAGAGGAACATTTCAATTGTTCAGTGAAGAGTTTTGCCAAATATATTATAGTGGCTGTGAGGAGGAAAAGAATTTGCTATCTGAAATATAGTACCAGCATGAATTTATTCTGGTAAATATTAGGAAATAGAACCCTAAACCATTTATAGGGGATATAAAATTGAAGAGTTTTGTCAAATATATTATAGTGGCTTTGAGGAGGAAAAGAATTTGCTATCTGAACTATAGTACCAGCATGAATTTATACTGGTAAATATAAGGAAATAGAACCCTAAACCATTTATAGGGGATATAAAATTGCGAGCTTTCACATCATTCCTGGGAAACGAGATTCAACAGTGTAAAGACTGGTTTTCTTTGGAGGATGCAGAGCAGAATGCCAACTTGTGGGTGAGAGGGGAAAATAATGCTCCCCTGTGGTAATAATGGAACATAGGAATCTACTCAGGCAGCCCCGCATTTGCCAGCAAAATATTGTTATATTTTACTATAAATTTTGTTATAATTTTATTAAATTGGTGAAATCGTGTGATCATAAAACTGCTAGGTTAATGTAGTGATACAAAGTATGCGAAGTTCATAAAGAGACAAAAGTCTTGTTGGACATAAAGTGCTACGTCTTTGCTTTAGCTTTAGGAATAGAGGATCATGGATACATGGATTCTCGTACGATCTAATTAGTAGTAAGAATTATGTTGCTTTCTATCTCATCAATAAACATTATTTTTCATTTTCAAAGTAACTCGAATCTGAAATTGGAAAAAAAAATTGTATTATTAAGTATAAAATTACTATAAAAAACAATAAATAGTTTCACTTGTTATTTCTCAATTTTAAAGTAATTTAAATCTGAAATTGGAAAAAAAAATTATATTATTAAAAATAAAATCATTATAAAAAAATATAAATATATTTTCACTTATTGTATCATTTTATTTGAAAATCATATTTTATACAATTTTGTATTTAAATTTACATGTAATTAATCATGTTCTATATTCCCTTTTCTATTAAAGTCTGCATTAATGAAAAGCCATGATCATATAAATGGTTTTTGTTTTAGAGAAATAAAAATAATATTTGGAATTGTACATGTAGATTCCATAAGGTCTTGTTTAGTTTAAACACATGGTAGTTCATTTTCTAATCTTTTTATCAAAATGAGTTTTTATTTAATATTATTTATTTATTTGAAATGTATAAAAATTATAGTTTCTAAAATTATGTCTTTGAGTAATGCCATGTTTTTTAAGGTTATATGTCATTATGACTATTTTCTATGTATATGCTTTAAAACAATATGGATATGAAGTTTCATAATTAAATAATCATAAGCACTAACATAGATGTACTTATTGCATGGATACTTAATAATTAGTTATTTATATTTATGTTAACATTATTTAATGCATTAGCATTTGGCTTCTAGACATGGAGAGCTAGAGTATTCAAAAGAAATATTATATAACCATAATCTAGAACATCAAAATAAGATATGGGCGATCGCACGAAGTTGGTTCCACTTTTTGGTGCCACTTAGGAACTCAGAAATACACTTTCGAAGTGCAAATCAAGAACGCATATGCGTTATTAATGGTACGTTCGGAATAACCCGAACCCAAACACAAGGCTAAGGTTCGTGGAAATGTATATCGCATATGCGTGTTGTAATGTTAAATATTGCATATGCGATATGTAACATTTCGAAAATGCATATGCGATATATCGCAAGTGCGATATGCAACATTTAGCAAACGCATATGCGATATATCGCACATGCATTTTTTATTGCCTTGATTACTACTTGAACTACCCAACAAATGTGTTATACTTGATGAGAATGCCAACAACTCTTAGAAATGGACCTCTCAGATGTTTTGGAGTACACCCACAATGTCAATCATAGTAGGTCGTTCTTTAGGGGATTCGTTTACACA
>LPNX010520936.1:0-12599 GCA_001517045.1 Pseudotsuga menziesii
AAATTTACTCAACCAAAATTTACTCATAAAGCTAATTATATAAAACATTTTACAAAATTATGTTAATCTTTCCATTTCATAAGACTATAATTACACAATTAATTTAATTTTAAAATACCTACACTATGACAATATATAATGATGTAATTGGATTGAAAAAATAAGAAGGGAATAAGTAGATGCCAACTTATAAAGACTAATATGAAAATAAGTATGAAATACATGAAAAAATATATAATGATTTAATTGGATAGTTGGATGAAGTGTATTGCCCATTGGATAGCAAAATAAGAATGGAATGAAGTGGACTGCCCACTTATAATCTTTATGGATGGCGGGTTCTCTTTATGAACAATGAAGACTTGACAAGGTGTCAATTGTAAATTTTGATGTGTAATTATGATTTTTATGAATTGGGATATCAATTTTGAGGATGTTTATCAGTTCAATGGTCATTTTGATGAAAGTGGATCATATGTTCTATATAATTTAAATAAAATTATGAATTTTTTTTTGAAAAAATAAATAAATAATCTTTACACTTTGAAAATATACACTTATGTTATTCAATAGCGGATACGGGAAGAATGAAGCAGGTTCCCCCACATGTCTCAAGTGGAGAATGTAAAAGTTGCCCCCGCCTCTTTGTTCACGGAAGATATACATGTTTGTTAAGGGTTGGCAACTTGGCATGTGGAGGCTATAGAAATGAAAGGCGAGGGACTGTACAGTGTACAGTAAGCGGGGTCCGGAAAGCGATCTTAATGCGTCGATTTTAATATTAAAATTTTGTCATATCAGTTTTTTTGGGCCGCTACAGGGACTCATTTTTGGAAATATTAATTAATTAATTGTAGATTTCATGTTTAGAATTGAAATAGTTTAACTTTTGTTAGATTATCTCTCAAGTTGGTTAAAGTGTTTAAGTTTCTTCAGATATAAAAAAACATTTGAATTAAATTTTTAAAGTTAAGTTTTTACAGTGTTTAATGTAAGTCGGTAGACGAGTTTTAATTTGTTTATATGTAAAAGAAGATTGTAAATGAGAAAAGAAGGATAGTGAAGAGCTCAAGCAGGTGTGTTTTGGAAAGTCTTGAGAGATGAAGCTTTATAAAAGGTGAAACATCCTTGTAAATTTCCAAGTTTGTAATTCTTCTTGTAATTCTATAATTCCATATTTTTGGTTGAATCCATGTTTTATTTATGAGGCACATCTTCTCCAGAATTACTTGAGTAAAGGTTGTTTATATTTACGGTTTAGTGAAAGACACAAATAATCCACAAATATAAGTCATACATCTTCTCCATAATTACTTCAGTAAATGTTGTTTATGCTTACCATTTAGTGAAAGACACAAAAAACCACAAATATTTAACCATGTAAAAGTTTGAGTTTTTATATGATATTGTGAGCTTGTCCCAATATAGTTGTGTAGAGGTTTATCCCAAATTAAGGGCCACTAAAACAAGTATGTCTGGATAAATCATGTGAAGTTCTGTTAAGAGTTGGTGGCAAGCAAAAGTGTGTCTTGGTAAATCATGTCGAGATAAGAAGTCAAATAAGTCAAGTGGGTGTCTATCAAGGTAAAGTGTGTTGGGTCAAAAGTCGGTAAAAAAAGTCTCTACCAAAAGTGAAGTCTCTCACACACAAGTATGTGAGAGGGGCAGTAAATCTTCCTCGCAGTAAATCTTCCTCGCAGTAAATTTTGTCGATCCAAATAAAAAGTGGGGTTCCAAAGACACTCTATTGAAGCCCTAAATATTAAAAGAAAAAAAAATTCTTACTTAATGATAACTCAAGTTAACCAACGCAACCATCGCAACATCCTCTCCGTAGGCATGTGAAGGCACGAAAAGCGGCCATTGCTGATCCATAGCAAGATCGACTCGTAGGGTGTATTTAATTTAATTTTTGTATAGTGAAAGAATAAAATGAGGATTTTGATCTATAGGGTATTTTTTAACCTTTTTATTGTTTATGAAAGAATAAAATGAGGATTTGATAATTAGAGAGAAATTTGCAGATTAGATGGCTCATTGCATGTGTTTATGAAAGAATAAAATGAGGATTTGATAATTAGAGAGAAATTTGCAGATTAGATGGCTCATTGCAAGTAAGCATGATTGTGTTCTAGGCCGCTGCCAAAGCAAAAGCGGTAAGCATGATTGCTGGCCTGATCTAGGCTGCTGCCAAAGCAAAAGCCGTAAGCATGATTGTGTTCCCACCGTGCCCCAGAAACGGACATGATTGTACAGAAAGTATGACATCATTTGAATAGTGGAATAGTTGCGGGTTATCTTTCCGTTAGTGCTTTCATTTATATTTCTTCAAAATTTAGTTAGTATGGTTGGAATTCCATATATAAGGTATTAAGATTGATAATGGTCAGTAAGCTAAATATTAGATTTTCAATTTCATTAATAATAATTTAAAAAATAAAATCATCTAACTTTTATTAAGAATAATAATAAACAATGAATAAAACTAAGGAAAATAAAAATTATGAAAACAAATGCACGTTAGAGCGGGTTAACATATGGGACCTTAGAGTAGTGGTTACCCTTCCCTTGGTTTCTTAATGCGGGTTATTTCTTTCAACCTTTGTGGGTTCCGAGGGCGGCCCAAACTACTAGCCCTTAGGAAACTTCTTGATGATGTTAGACCAAACCTAATTTTTTTGCAAGAGACCATGTGTCCCAACGCGTAGGCCATTTTAAACTTTGCTTCTATTAGGCCAGGGTGGGAATTGTGTGCCAGCAGTGCAGTTGGGTTGTCTAGGGGCTACTTACGGCTTGGAATCCATTGGCTGTGAGATGTAAGGCCTATCTTACGGTTGTTGGTATACTTATTGAAGCAAAATTTCGTGGTGTTGCTGGGTGTGGAATTGCCTCAATAGTTATGCTCCTTATATTGACAGGGTTGTATTCTGGGACTAGGTGAAGTCACGTGGTTTTCTTAATTTTCCCTCTTTGTTTATTGCAGGCGACTTAAATTTTACTTTATCCTCCTTGGAGGTGTGGGGTGTTGCTGCCAAATGCGACCCACTTACAGACTATTTCTCAAACCTATTAGTGGAGTATGGGTTGGTGGATATTGTCCCAAATACTTTGGGTCCTGCTTGGAGGAACGGGCGCGGTGGGTCGACAGGCATCAACAATAGGACTGGTCGTTGCTTACTTGTTGAACAACTGGTTCAGAATTTACCCTTTCGCTGGATCTGGACTCGTTATGACCTGATGTCGGACCACCTCCCGATTTGTTTTGAATGGATCGAGGCTAGGCGTAGGAAATTTACTCCTTTTTATTTCAACAACACTTGGCTTAAGGAGTCTGTTTTTGTACACTTTGTAAAGTCACTTTGGTCGGGACTTGGGGTGCCATCCTCTGGAGGGGCGATGGAAAGACTGGTGATGAAGCTCAGCTTGTTGAGAAGAAATGTCCGGGATTGGGATTATTGTATGAAAGTTTCTAGGTACAAGGATTTATTGAACATCGAGGAGGAGATATTAGTTCTTTTGTTAAGCACTATGTCGGGCATTTTAGCAGGGGAAGAGTACTCATAGCTGGAGACACTAAAAAAACATAAACATGATATCTTGGCCTTCGAGGTGTCTACTATGAGATTGAAAAGTAGAGCTTTATGGATCTTTGAGGGTGATGCCAACACGAAGTTCTTTCAAAACTTTGCAAATGGGCGGTGTAACATGAATGCTATTTGGGAGCTTAGGATGAGGACAAGAATCTGAGCTCGGATGCCGAGGCTTTGAAAGTGACAGCGGTGGACTATTTTGCGAACGACGCAAGAGGAGATAACGAACTTTAGGGAGCAGTTGCAGATCCTACGACATTTCCTCACTTTTTCTTAGAGGTCTACAGCACTAGAGCTTGAGAGTGAGGTGACCCTAGGTGAAGTGGAGGTGGTTTTACATGATTTTGCTTCGGCTAAGAGTCTGGGCCCGGACGGGTGGTCTGTGGAATTCTACCTTGGATTTTTTTATTTGGTTGGCAGTGAACTTTTAGCGGCTGTGGAACAATATCGGCAGAAGGGTTATGTCTACAAAGATTTGAATGTGACCTACATTACACTGATACTGAAAAGGGATAGACGCGGGACCTTTGGGGATTTCATGTCAATTTCGTTATGCAATTTGGCATATAAGGTTGTTACCAAGATTTTGTCCAACAGGTTAAAACCACTACTTACAGAAGTGATTTCTAGGGCGGCAGTTTGGTTTCCTAAAGAATAGGAAGATCCTTGAAGCCGTCGATATTGCTCAGGAGGCACTTCACTCCATTAAGACTCGGAACCTCTCTGCACTCATCGTGAAGATGGACCTTATCAAGGCGTATGATAGAGCGGACTGGACACTCCTTAGGCTTATCTTATTACATGTTGGCTTGTCTGCGATGACTGTGAATTGGTTTACATAGGTTGTGTTGTGTCAGAAAAATTTGTTGTTCTCGTCAATGGCTTGCCTACTAGGACCTTCAGTGCGAGTCAGGGATTGCATCAGGGGTGCCCTCTGTCGCCCCTATTGTTCCTGATTATTGTGGAAGGTTTCAACCTACTCATCACTAATGCTAAGAAACGTGGCCTCAACAAAGGTGTAAGTATTACCTCCGTGATGGCCATCACACATTTAGTCTTTGTAGATGATGTGGTACTCTTTGGCAGGGGTAATCTGTAGGATTGGATATGTTTTAAAAATATTATTGACATATTTGTTGTTTCCTTTGGCATGATGGATAGTATTGAAAAGTAATCCTTCCTGAAGAACAACATTTCTGATGACCTGGTCACTGACTTACACTCCTTTTTCCCATATCAAATGGAACCGATTGAACTGGGTTTAAGGTATCTGGGCTTCTGGGTGAAGCCACTTTGTTACTATACTAAGGATTGGTTGTGGTTGGTAAAGAAGTTTGAGAATAGGGTGGGAAACTGGGCCTATAAATATTTGTGATCTATTGGCGACATACTTGTTCTTCTTAAGTATGTATTATGTGGTATACTTGTATATTGGTTTTCCCTCTAAAAGGTTTCGTGTTCCATTATCAACACTATCAACAAGATTATGTGTCATTTCTTATGGGGAGGGTGAGACTCTGGCAGTGCGTCACATTTGGTGCAGTGGGTGGTTATTACTCAACCTTATTAATGCGGTGGTTGGAATGTGAAGCAACTGGATTGGTTAAATAGTCACTTAGATTGAAAATCTTATGGCTGGCATTGAAGGGAGAGGGCATTTGGAATGTGATCATCAGGTCTAAGTACCTCCATAAACACTCGCTGGTGGAGTGGATTAGAATTGATAGCCACTTGGTGGCTCATACCCCTTTCATTTGGAATGGTTTCACCAGACTCGTTGGTTGGGTCCGTAAAGCTCTTAGTTGTAAAGTAGGAAATGGTGAAGCTGTACTTATGGTATCGACCCTTTTGTGGGGTTGGAGAAGTCCTACTTGCTTTCTCATGAACTTTTGGATTACTTACATGATTATGGTCTATTCACTTTAGACCAGTTCAAAGAAATATGGGGCTGACGGGTTCACTGCTGGTGTCTATTGGTTATCTGCCGATGAACTTGAGCTCAGGGGAGCCTGGGCCGAGGAGTTGGGACACTATTTTTCATGTATTGTAGAGTCAGGTATCAGGTTGCATGAGGCACTAGACTACCTGGTGTGGTCTTATAATTGCAAGATGGGAAATATCACCGCAAAGATGGCATACCAATTTAACGTGGACAATCACCTACCTGTTGTTGAACTTTAGTGGCATAAGAATCTTTGGTCATGGAATTTGCCTATTAAACTCAAGTGCTTATGTTGGCTCAACATTTACAATGATCAATAATTGGGATAATCTTTTATTGAAGGTATGGGTGGGGCCGCATTTTTGTCATCTATGCGGGGCTGGTGCAGAATCTGTTCAGCATTTGTTCGTTGAGTGTCCCTTTGGAAGAGTTGTTTATAGTGCAGTGGCTTCACACTTAGGACTGGTGTACAATTGGGGTAATTACACCTTTGTTGAGTTCCTATCTAAGTGGGTAGAGGATGGGAAAAAGCCTCTATAGCTCCCTCTATTTTGTATTTGGTTAATTTGGAAATCCAGGAACGAAACAATCTTCAGGGAGTCTAGTTCACAGATTCAGACGGTGTTTTTTGGTGTCCTAAAACTTATTTCTGATTTCCCTGAACCACCTGCAAAAGTGGGGAAAACTAGATCCATTGGCGCTGCTCCTGTGGTGTCTGCAACCATGGGATTTTTCGACAGGGAAGCTCAAACATGAATCGGTGGGGCAGGGATGATACTGTATATTTCTTGGAATCATTTTTTCCATATGCCCATGGGTTGTGGTAGATGTTCGAATATGAAGGCTGAACTACTTGCACTTTGGGGACTCCTCCATGTGGCGTCTACTATTGGCCTTCCTAGGTTGACTTTATTGGGTGATTCAAAATTATTAATTGAGTGGGTTCAATCCATAGCTAGACTACAGGTACCGGAGCTGGAACATTGGGGCACTCGCTTGACACTATTGTTTACTAAGGATTATCACTGAACATTTGAATTTCTGCTGAGAGTGATATTAGATTCATTTCATGGTCATCATATCTTGATTAAGGTTTATAGTATTTGTTTTATGTTTATATTGATTAACTTAATGTTTAGTTTATATTATAAATAGATAACTATAACAATTTGATAATTAGTTTAACTTTTCTACAAAACTAAAAGTTTTTAAAATTTATTTATTGACAAAATTATATAAATATTTTTAGTTAAATATTAAATGATAAAATGTAAGGTAAGGAAGTATATCCTTATTTATATGTATATATTTTTATATATATTATAAAAGTTAAATAACAAAATTTAGTAGATAAAATAGTGAGTTTCACCCACTACATTAATAACGAATGGTGATCTTGGAATCTGCCCATATTGTTTTTCCACAAATGAGAAAATCAGCAAAGACATTGCTTTTCCACAAATAAAATAGTGAGTTTCAACTAATGCATTAATAACCAATCGTGATCTTGGAATCTGCCCATATTGCTTTTCCACAATGGCAAAATAAGCTGAGAGGTTTCCGTTGGTTGTGATAAAAATATTAGTTAAAAAATATCTCTCGTCCCACAGGATCATATGAGCATATATATAGATGATAAAAATATTTGTTAAAAAATAGCACTCACAATATATCTCCTCCCACCAGAATCATATGAGCATATATACTCTTATGTAATTATAGCATGAATATATTAATGTTTGCTGGGTTATTGCATGAATATATCAATGTAGAAGTTGTTGGAGGGTTTCAGATTGTTGCATTCACATCACATGCCTTACACCTATAAAGAGGAAGATCCAGCGAGCGGTATCACCTGACCAGAGTTGGAAGGGCTTCATTCAAGCATAGTAACATAGAGATAATTAGTTCGTCTTTGGATTGGGTATAGTTATGGGATTCCAACATTTGAATGAATGGGTGGAGTTTTGGAAGGCATCGGTGAAACCACATAGATCAAGAGATGATCATGACCAAGAAGATCAGTGGGTCAGTAACGGATCTGTGGATGTTAGAGGAAGGCCCGTTCTCAGAACAAAATCTGGTGGATGGAAGGCTTCATTTTTCCTCATGGGTGAGTAATTTAATTATTTTATCTTTAGTGTTGTACTCATAATCAAGGTTTACGGAATCTATATCTAATTACAGTGTACAAATGTAAATTTGCAGTTGTTCAATTCAACGAGGGGCTGACGTTCTTCGCGCTTTCATCCAACTTGATTATATATTTAACAAATGTCTTGCACGAAGGGGTTGCAACTTCTGTTAAAAATATTAACTACTGGTCAGGTGTCACCGCCGCCATATATCTTATAGGGAGCTTAATAGCAGATGCTTACTGCGGACGGTACTGGATGATTCTCATGTCCTCAATTATTTATATCTTGGTGAGCCTAGAAGCTTCAGAATTCATTCTATATGGATTTTTATTGTTTTTATGATCTTCCAATCTATTTTGTTTTGATTTATGTTGTATAAACCAATGTTTCAGGGATTAGTTTTGCTGACTCTTTCAGTATCTCTGCAATCTCTGAAGCCACCTGATCAATGTGATGCAGCAATATGCAGCAAAGCAACGAGTACGCAAATTGGTGTTTTCTTCTTGGCTTTGTATATGATATCCTTGGGGACTGGTGGCCTCAAGCCCTCTGTGGAAGCATTTGGTGCAGACCAATTCGACGAGGAAGATAAAACTGAAATGCTTAAGAAGAATTCCTTCTTTAATGTCTGGTATTTCGTTATACTCAGCAGCCTTCTCTTAGCAGTCACTGTTGTCCCCTACGTCCAAGAGAACGTAAGCTGGGGATTCGGATTTGGGATTCTAACAGTTGCCATGGCTGTAGGCATTGTTGTGTTATTGTATGGAACTCCATTCTACAGACACAGGCTTCCTGGAGGCAGCTATGTGTCTCGTATCGCTCAAGTTGTAGTTGCTGCTATAAGAAAAGGAAATATTAACGTTCCTGCTGATGTCAGCTTGCTTTACGAGAATCAGGATGTGGAGTCCATAAAATCAGGCCAGAGGCTTCTATCTCTCACAAATAATTTTCAGTAAGTCATTATTTTTTATAATAGGATTTGCTACATCTACAAGTTAGAACCATAGAAGATTGGAGTTGGCTAATCTACACCATTTGCACTTTTTAGGTAAGTTTGGTTTACATTAATACCATTTGATTTGATTTGATTCGTTGTTGAAAATGAAATTTTCAATATTAAAATTGCAATTTTTATTGCAGAAATGGATTCACCCTCGTTACCCTTGGGCATCCAGATAATGCAATTCCAATTTCTGCAATTCCAATTTCTGAAAACTACTTTCGAACACATTCTGATTTTTGCAAAATTAAAAAAAACACAAAAAACTAACTCACTGAATTAAAAATTTTAGGTGCAAATTGTCTAGAGTGGAGTCAATTTATTATATTATATGTGAAGAACAAATAACATTATTCTGATACCTTGTTTTGGTTGACGATGGATTAGGTTTTTGGACAAAGCAGCCATAGTGGTGCAAGACTCTTCGCAATGGAAAATTGATACACAGGGAAACAAGAAACCCAATCCATGGAAACTCTGCACGGTAACTCAAGTAGAGGAAACCAAACTAATATTGAGGGTGTTGCCCATCTGGTTATCTTGTCTCATGTTTGGAATGGCACTAACACAGGGCAATTCGTTGTTCGTAAAGCAAGGCAGCACCATGGATAGAAGCCTCGGTTCCCATTTCCTAGTTCCCCCGGCTTCTCTCCTGGCCATTTCTACCATTAGTGGGCTTGTTTTCGTAACTATATATGACCGTTGCATGGTACCAGTTGCAAGAAGAATAACAGGCAATGAACGAGGAATAACTGTTTTACAAAGGATTGGAATTGGTATGTTCTTTTCTGTTCTAAGCATGGTGACTGCGGCTCTAATTGAGAAGAAGAGGATCCATGTAGCAAAATCTCATGACTTACTTGACAGCCCTAGATCTGTAATCCCTCTCAGTGTTTTCTGGTTAGCTCCACAATTTGTTCTGATGGGAATAGCATGTGTGTTTACTTTAGTAGGCATGCAGGAATATTTCTATGATCAAGTCCCTGACAGCATGAGAAGCTTGGGAATCGCCCTTTCTGAAAGTGTTCTGGGAATTGCCAGTTTTCTAGGCAGTCTTGTGATCACCATAGTCGAGAGAGCAAGTAAAGGAAGATGGTTTGGGAGCAATTTAAATAGATCGAAACTAGATTATTTTTATTGGCTTCTGGCCATATTAAGTGCTATCAATCTATGCTGTTTCGTTTATATGACACGCATATATACTTACAAGAAAGTGGTGAAGCAAATTATCTCTGATAAAACTAATTCATCCTAAACAATTCGCAAGGGCAAAGAGGAATGACAATGAAGGATACCGGCACAAGTTTCTTATAATCAGTGATATTTAACCTGAGCAGTAGCAGTAGACCAGTGGGAGTTGACCACTATTAGTGTCGTTTGAATTTGAACCCATTTCAATCGAAGACCCGAAGCTCCCTGTGAGAAAACCTGCAAGTCCTGCTGGTCTTGTCGCTAACTGCCGTCTGTCAATTGCTGCTTTTATAGAGCCTCTGTCGCATTATATATTATATATGTACACAGTCTCTGTGACTCTAACATTCTTAAGAGTATATGTATTATTTTTTTTTCAATCTGTGATTTAAAAAAAGACTTTATTAAATAATAAAAATCATCCAGTACTTTAACAGAAATGAAATTATACTGTTTCTATAATCATTATTTTTAAAGAAATGAAATAATATTGTTTCTATAATCATTATTTTTAAGAAAATTGGAAGCTCCTTAAAAATATATATATTATATTTTCTAAATATTTTTAGATTAACCATTTTTATTAAACATTATGTTCTAATTTTGACACTCAAAATGCAAAGTGGTTCTTTTTTAGAGGCTCAATCATTTAATGTATAATATTATGAACTAATGAAATTTAAATTTGATCAATATCCATTACAATATATCACATTTCATACCAACATTTTCACATCGAAAGTTTGTTGCAATTTGCAAAAACAATCAGTATACGTAGATAGGGTATCTGCAATAGGTGTATGCCAAAATCTCTGGTGCATTTGTGTTTGTTTGATTTTAATATTGAGCGAGACTAAAATATCCATAGATATGGTATCTGCAATAATCAAGTAAACAAATGTTTTGCTATTTTCAATGTGCAAAAAGCTTGCACGAGTCTAGATTTGGGCACACCATTTTTTAAACTAATTCAATCCCAGAATGTCGAAACCCTTTCTTTTTCAAAAGTCATAATCTATGAAAAAATAACTTCCGTGGAGGTTTCAATAGGTAACCCCTTTAGATCATTTTTTTTAATACATGTCTTCTTTGAAATCAAACTCAACACCCTTTTCAGATACATATTTTGCAAAACGAGAACCTTTCTGCACATTCTCATTTTTTAAAGCATCTAGTAAAAATGGCAGAGATGGGGATGGACTTGGTGGAGATGGAGATGGAGGTACCAATGCCCACATTTTAGAAAATAATTCATTTGGCTTATCGATACCATGTAATATGGATAACTGTTGCATGTCTATGGATAACTGTTGCATGTCTGTATAAGGTAGGGATTAAAGTTTATTAAGAATTCACACAAACAATATTTCCAATTCTACAAGTTCTTTACTAGACAATTTTGCAGAGTTAAAGATTTCAAGTTGATGCAGTGATTTGTACTATAGATATTTAGAATAATTGCCTTGGGAGTATTTTGTAGCTCAATGTTTTGGGTCACTTTTCTTTGATCATTCTTCATGATGTAATATGAGAGGTTAATCTTAATAATAATAAGGAAAAGTAACAAAAAATGTCAGACTTTAAAAATACTTTAATTCAGATATTCCAGAAAAACATTTATGCTAGCTACATAATTGGTAGAAAATACTTACTCTCAATAGCAAATGTAAAAATTGGCTTAAGCATTGCACAAGGTATGTTGAAATTCAGATGAGATATAATTGTTCATGTACTATGTCTCGTATTACAGTCAAAGATGAAAGAAACCTACATAGTTTTTTAGTATTAAATGTACATACATAAAACATCTATACAAAGTTTCTAGCCAATGTATTTTGCTAAACATCCAAATGGATTTAGATGATTACATGTATACCCTATCATCAAACTAATCGTTTTTCCATGTGCATTGGCTACCACAACATCACTACCACCAATATGTACTGTAGTTGTTGTTGTACACTAAACCAACCTATTCAAACGGATGTGACTTTCTAGTATTGACAACTACAGATGTGACTTTCTAGTATTGACAACTCTGGTGACAATTCCTGCACTGACATAGGTGCAGAGGCCAACAGAGACAATGAGACTAAAGTAAGCTTCAAACCTATAATGTTGTTTATGCTTCATATAAAAGGAGAGAAAATAAAAATCCAAAATAAGCTTTTACCTGAACAATACCCAAATAGACCATGTCCAATGACAAGTTCCTTGGAGCCTGGGCACTGGATTTTTGTTTCAGGAACAATAGGAAGCAACTTACTACTCAGTTTCCTTTTGTGTTTTGACGCTACCATTAACCTGCAGGGAATTGTCAAATCATGCTTACTTGAGCTGAATAACTAAAACAATGGAAAATGATAAAACAACATGAAATGATGAAATATTGTCCCCAAATGTTGAACGATGTTGAGCCATTGTTGACTAAGCCGGGCACTGTCAAATCTTGGTTGTTTAAGCTGTCGGGCACTGTCAAATCTTGGTTTTTTAAGCTAAGTGCTACTAGACCAATGTACCGATTCATCTTACAACAAGAGCCATGAGGTGGCAATGTCATTGCAGTTGTTAGGAGCTATTGTTACAAGGCCAATGCTATAGAAAAAAAACTAGCTTGTTTGGTTTTAAATAAATTTAACCATCCACTAAAGTTTTGACATGCTACTCTTATGGATTATGTAATCTAAACATAACTTGATTTTATATAAATGTATGGATTATGTAATCTAAACATACCT
>LPNX010520936.1:13223-80812 GCA_001517045.1 Pseudotsuga menziesii
TTTCAATAAAAATAAAAATATAAAGTATTTTCATAACTTTGTTTCCATAAAAATATCTTTAAACATACTATTAGTGACCTTATTATATATGTACTAAGTATATTTATAACAAAAACAAAAAATTAATGAAGTGCACACCTTGCAAATAGACATGTAAAAAAGGATTTGGCTAAACTCTAGACCATTTGCACCTTTCACAGTAAGTTTGGTCAGAATCTGGCAACACGATTTTCTGTTGAAAATCAGATTTTTCAGTGTTGAAATTACAATTTTTATTGCAAAAATGGATTCAAGACCCTCGATTACCCTTGGGGAACCCGGATTATACAATTTCAATCACTGAAAACTACCATTTGAACAATTTCCGCCGGATTTTGGCTCGAAAACTCACTGGATTTTGGGTGCAAATGGTCGAGAGTTTAGATTACACCTGTAAAAAAACATGTGAGTGGCATTTCGATATATTAAACATTATTTGTGATTTTTTTGAACTCTAGGTAAAATTCCTTAACCATAATAAAAACAGAGACCGTATATTTTTTGGTAGTGACAAATGTTGTGGGGTCGACCTACTTGTACAATTCCTATGAGATATTATAATCCATAATTATGGAAAAGAAAGACTAAATTACATCATCACATAGCATGAAATTTATAGAAATGAGGTCAACCTGCAATCACAACTATATCATCTAATAACTAAACCAAAATATAATCACGTAACAAACCAACATTGAGATGACAACAAAGGTTAATATAAAATTCACCAGAATCAAGCATTGAGCCATAACCCGCTATCCATCAGAAGTGTATGACAAGATCATACGATTTCTAATATATGGTCCTTCCCCGGAAGGAAATTCCAATTCCTTAGAAGAGGGGTTAAATTTAAGAACTATATTGGACCCATTATGGTCTGCATACATCGAAGTACACTCCCATCTTTTCGCCCATTTATTTGACACATAAAAGCAAGCCTAAGTCACTGGAATTTAGAGTTATTGAATTTAATTACATTAAACATAAGATCTTCTTGAGATTTACAATCATTATTATCTTGCTTTATAAAATAAATTAATCTAAAATAGGTTGTATCGATTTAACATAATGAAATACCAAAATATTTTACATGTGGGATATCTGTTCGTTAGCCTGCCACTTGCCATTTGGAATTACCTTACCTTCACTATCTTGTAAGCTTACTACTACGTACGCTACCTCATCAATATCATGTGCTCCAAATCGTTGCATTCACTGCATTTACATCACATTTAATGCACAATATTCCATTTCTATGGTTGAACTTTGGTTGATATGAATTGCAATTGATAATTCGACCATGGTTTTCTCATAGGCGATGTTTGATATGAGCGGGTCCCCTTTGATTCTTTGCTTTAATCTCCCATCGATGATCTAATCTTTGCACATTTTCCGTTTAATATTTTTAATGTTCTTAATGACCGCAAAGTTTCAGTTAAAACTGGAAGAAAAATTAGGTTATATATTTTTAATGTTCTTAGTGACCACAAAGTTTCAGTTAAAATTGGAAGAAAAATTAGGATAAAGAAGTTGCTAGTACCATAACCCATCCCATGTGTCGGTGAAGGATGAATGTGAGCTGACACTACATATGTTCAATTATACGTTTCATTTGATTTTTACAAACATTCCCCCTAAGCTTCTAGATATTTATATTGAATTTCTTTTCCAAAAAGTTGGACCAAAATAAAATACATATTTTCTTTCTTACTGATAAGGTAGTTTATTCGAGGTGAAGTTGGTCGAAACAGAGGGAGGATGGAGTGGAGCATTGAACAGGTCCAACAAAACAATAGGGCAATCCCTATTCCACTGTACCTCTCAAGTACCTGAAAACATTATTTGATTCTACCCAATGCACTTGGTAATTCTATTTTAGATCGTATCGTCAGCCAGGAATCGGACCTCCTATGACTGAGGTTTTCTCAGCATACATGCACAGACAATAGGGTATTGATAGCCCTGGCATTAAACCCTACTTGAATTTTTGAAGGCGATTCCATTGATTTGATTTTAAATTTAAAGAAAAATTGTCGAAATTGAGAATATTTTGAGCAGTAGCTATGTCGAATTGTAATAGAATTGGCCTTCTATGACACTATTGGTTGGGCTGCCCTGATTTCAGAAACTTTAGTGAGTGAGAACTCTGGAGATCAACTGCTCCTGTAACTTGATATTTATCCTCTAACTTGATATTTTTAAGAACTTTAAACTAAATCAATAGAGTTGTATATGAAACTCAAGCTTCGAACTGAAGTCACATGCAATTATCGGTGAGAGTCATAGAACTACACAACACTGCTAGAAGCACGCCTTATTATTATCAACTTATTATTTATCTTATTAATTGATGTATGACATGACGTAGCAAAAAAAGACTGTCAAAAATAGTTTCTATAATAATTTGAGCCATTTTATTGTGATGTTATAACTGAGTAACAGACAATCCTCTGTGGCTCAGCTTTGGCTTTAGAACAAGCTCATATAATTTTTTTTTGTATGATTTATAACAAGGAGCTCCTTCCATACGATCTGCTAGTATTAAATTGAGCACATAGATCTGTGGACAAACACACAACTCACAGGATAGATCACACAATTTACTCAGTTATTGAAGAATGAAACGGTGCAAAAAAATGGCTTGCAGCTGTGAATGATTTTCATTAATCAAAGAGTAATTAGATAGATAATTACAATGAAGTACAATTGCTTTAATAGCCACAAGCAATTCAAATCCACATGAGGAAATTACTCTACTTGACTGTAGGTAACTAAGACCTTGTCTAAATCACTATCGGAGGACTTAATAGTTAATTGACCTTGTCTAAACCATAACCAGAGTTCATTGGAGTTCTAAAACACAAATCAAGTGTTACATTCAGTGTTGACTAAGGATAACTGACTGTGGTAGGTGAGAAATGCGCCCCTCCTAAGTTCAGTCAAGTAAACCTAGTGCTAACTGAATGTAGAGGACTAGAACTGAATGTAACTAACTCCTAACTTAGCTTAACCAGTCATCAACTGAACAAAACTAACCTTGGTTGGTTTCGACACTCCCAGTGGCTCCTAAATTGTAGGGATTGGTCTAGGAGGCTCCTAAACTGATGCAATCAAGTGAAATCAGTGGCAGTGAGCCTCAATTAGTGTTCCCCACACTTTAGTAACTGAAACATGTGCCCCAATTAGGCCAAGTGGACCCATTGGTGTTAATGACTATAAATAGACTGGACGGACTCCCGATTTAGACATGAATCTTGATTTAGACATATGACCAAATTGGACAAGGGAGGATTAATAATCCTAACACCCCCCCTGAATGCTAACTTGGACAATATGTGGGTCCTGGTGACTAAGAACGTAGGTCACCCATTAAATCAAGTAAAGTAAAGTAAATGCTCAAAAACAAGGTGCTGGGGAAGAACCACATGGGAAAAAAAAACCCCCTCTAATTAAGCAGATAGAATCAGGATCAATCTGGTTCTTCTGTGCACAGGTATCCTGGGTCTTAGCATGTGAACCTCTCCATCATTATGTTTGGAGGAATCTTCCTCTTTGGAAGAATAATGATATGCTCAACTAAATAAAAAATATAGACAGCTTCTGGATGAAGACTGGACCCATGTAGAGCAACTGAAGTCAATTGATAAGTGAGAAAAGGTTCTTGAGAATTCAAAACATGTGAGGAACACTCAATAAAATGATATGTTGCAGCCATGAACAACAAACCATGAGTGGTAAGAACAACCCCAAGTGTTAGGAGAAAGTGTCCAGGTGAATGCATAAAATCTTCCTCTTTACTAATTCTGTGAGGAGATGAGCATGTGATCAATGGTAGAGAAGCACTGGGACTATTGAGAGAAAATGCTTGAGCTCCATAGTCTGATATAGCTTCTGAAATAGCTAATGAATCAAATAATAAAATATCATCAACCTCATATGAGGAAACTAACACCAAATCCCCATCAGTAGTTTTGAAGAGAAAGTGCGGTACTTGATTTTTCACACCGGAATTGGTGAGAGCAGCTACAAGCATGACTAAAAGATTTTGAATTTTAAAATATGAACCAAATAATATCATATCAGAAAGTAAATCAGATCTAAATAGGTTCAAAACAGATCCAAAACTGTGAAATGGAATCAAATCCCCAGCAACAATTTTGTAGGAGACTTGCGATACTTGTTTCTTCACACCATTGATGAGAACAGCTACAAGTAGCACTGAAAGATTATGAATTTAATATATTAAAACAAGAAATATCAGATAATATCTAAATAAGATCATATCATATCCAATAAGTTTAATATCAGATTCAAATAAATGGTTAACCGAGATGGTGGATGCACAACTTTCTTCTTCTTCAAAATTCTGAATTTTGGTGCATGCAATCCTGCAGGAATTTGCTAAAAAATATAGATCATGGGGAGTGAATGGATCACTCTGGTAATCTGATATTTCTTCCAAAATATCCATGGTATCACATATTTGCACACCAACACCAACATTAGAGGGAGAAAATCAAATTTCTCTTCACTTTCGGAAGCAATTACTGGTAAATTTTGCACAAAATTCAAAGGAAAATCACCGGTGAATGTTTGGATGGAAGTGCAGCAGAATTTTTCTTCAATATCAGAGATTCAAATGTCTTCCTCTGTTTCAACAATATGAGAAGATGAGATATCAGAGATCTCATGAACTTCCGGAGCATTAGGAGAAGGATTCACTGCATGGAGACTGTCTTCAATTCGAATTGACTACGTAGAAGCTTCTGCTTCTTCTTCATCTTGAACAACTTCATCAAAGAGAGTAGAGGCTGATATTTTTGGATCAAGGATGCTTATGGTGCTGGATGTCCTCTCCAAAGTGCTATTATGATCCTCATCAATCATTCCAAAGGTTCTTTCCATCTTGTCCAGAGTTCCTATGTATTTTTAATAGATCTAATGAGGTAGCCCAAGCTAGGAGAAATAGCCAGTTTCATTATTTCAAAAGCTGCATCCTTTGCATTTAGCCAGTCATTTTCACTCTCAAAATAATTTATACTGAATCCATCAGACACCCAAAAGAGATCTTGTCTATTTAAAAATACAATCATCTTCACCTTCCATTCATAATAGCCTGAGTATTGGGTAAGAAGAGGAACTGATGAATTCATTTTGAAGTTGTACTTGCAAAAAAAAAAAAAGGCATCGTAAGGTCAGACAGCCTGCACTTTTGGAATTTTCTTCACACCTAGCTTAGTTCATCAAGAAAGATTGATCAACAACTCCTTTGCTTGGGGTATTGAGTGGTAAATTATCCGCTTCTGGTGCAGTGCTGGAAGGAGCAATTTTGCTCAAAAAATGATCCAGTAGGAGATCTGAGGAGGAGAAGTGCCTTTTCCGCTGAGGCTCTGATACCATTTTAAATTGAGCACATAGATTTGTGGACAAACACACAACTCACAGGATAGATCACACAATTTACTCAGTTATTGAAGAATGAAACAGTGCAAAAAAATGGCTTGTAGCTGTGAATGATTTTCATTAATCAAAGAGTAATTAGATAGATAATTACAATGAAGTACAATGGATTTAATAGCCACAACCAATTCGAATCCACATGAGGAAATTTGAATTGATTAGACTCTACTTGACTGTAGGTAACTAAGACCTTGTCTAAATCACTATCGGAGGGCTTAATAGTTAATTGACCTTGTCTAAACCATAACCGGAGTTCATCGGAGTTCTAAAACACAACTCAAGTGTTACATTCAGTGTTGACTAAGGCTAACTGACTGTGGTAGGTGAGAAATGCGCCCCTCCTGAGTTCAGTCAAGTAAACCTAGTGCTAATTGAATGTAGAGGACTAGAACTGAATGTAACTAACTCCTAACTTAGCTTAACCAGTCATCAACTGAAATGAATTGACCTTGGTTGGTTTTGGCACTCCCAGTGGCTCCTAAATTGTAGGGATTGGTCTAGGAGGCTCCTAAACTGATGCAATCAAGTGCAATAAGTGGCAGTGAGCCTCAATTAGTGTTCCCCACACTTTAGTAACTGAAACATGTGCTCCAATTAGGCCAAGTGGACCCAATGGTGTTAATGACTATAAATAGACTGGATGGACTCCTGATTTAGACATATGACCAAATTTGACAAGGGAGGATTAATAATCCTAATAGCTAGGTCTCCTATTATGACGTCGAATCGTTCATCTCTGTTCTCTAGCGCATCCCTGCGTCAAAGAATTTCTATTAAAGCTTTAAACTTTATCAAGAACCTAAGAAGTATAAAGTATAGTTTGAGAAAATGAAGCATTAAAAATTTGTTACCTGGAGAAGGTGAGAACTGCAAAAGGATTCTCTTTTCACAACAAGGTATTTGTGGAAAAAATCAACAACATCCTGGAAGTAATGTTTTATTTAAGTCCATAAAAATTCAAAATAAAAAAAATAAAACCATAAATTAATGGAGACCTTATCGATGTCACACATCACTACTTTCTTGACGTTCTTGTGCCATAATACCTCCTTGGTTGTGTGCTTTCTTGATGTTCTTGTGCCATGATACCTCCGTGGTTGTGGAGCCTTCGCCGCCTCCCATGATGAAAACGATTTTGAGGCTGAAATCACACATCATGACTACACCTTAGGATCATGAGAACCAAGTCTTTGCTGACATTTAAAGGGATACAACTCAGGGATATTACTAGATGCAGATTACTTAATTACTTACTTAGGGTGGCAGACGAGCAAGCCTTATCGATGTTCAGAGAAAAGGTAATTCACAATCTTTATTTTATATATTTCTAGATAGTGTACTACGTATATTTACTTTATCGAATGGTTATGTATCAAGCACTGCTATATCCAGCTGGTAATTGCTGACTCCGATAGGAAGAATGCTACGAATACAACACTTTGAAACTTTTTGTATATAACAAGTGCCTGTCCGCAAGAGCGAGAAATCTGTATTGACGTTAATAGAAAAGGTAATTCACAATCTTTATTTTATATATTTCTAGATATTGTATTGCATATATTTACCTTACCGAATGGTTTCGTATCGAGCACCTCTATATCTGAATGGTTCACTCGAATGCTCTTCCTCTTCACTATACTTTGCAAACCCACTTTCCCCTAAAAATGTTATGACAGTAAAAGAAGCAAAATTGTAGAATGGTGCATCATTTTCGAGTTGAGATTGATAAATTTAATTTAGTTCCTATCGATAAATTAAATCAGACAGAGGATGATGAACTTCTTACATAATGAGAGTGTGCAAAGAAGGAGGAGGAAAACATCATGGTTGATTTGGTACACGTATATGTATGCAGACACTTGGTTTCCATGCATTGCAAGGAGGGTGATAGAGGTTTGAATTGACATGAAGGCCTCGGGTGCTAGGTAAAATTTATGATGGGTAAGTAAGGATGGTTTTTGAATTGACACGAAGGCCTCAGGTGTTGGGTGAAATTTATGATGGGTAAGTAAGTAGGGTTTTTGATTCAACATGAAAGCTTCGGGTGCTGGGTCAAATTTATGATGTCTAAGTAAGGGTGTTGAAAACTCCATGCCTACCCTATGTCACCCAGCCGCCAATGTGGGAAGTAAAGATCGAGGCGCTAACATAAGAAACCAAACACTAATCAACATTCAAATAATTGTATTTTTTTTAATCACATTTAATAAAAAAGTTACAAACTTTAGAAAAATGATTTTTTTGCACATATCAAGATGAATTAATACTCATGAACGATTCATATATATCACGCGCGGTGACATAATAAGACTTGGAATGTACAAATTTTGGTTTATATTATAAATATGCCAAACAAGTAATCATTTTCTGAACCAATTGATCAGAAAACCACATCAAGCCAAGCATATCATAATGTTTTCCAATATTTGTATTTGATGAAGATTGATATCTAACATTATCATACAATCCAAAAACTAACTGAACCTACCACGAACTTGGATCCAAAAGAGATAAACATCCAACAACTACGCAAAACTACCAAAAGAATGCTTAAGCTAAGATAACCATTAAAAAACCACACAAAGCTACCAAAATAATGCTCCAGCGATAGAATAAATAATGAAGAACTCAATCATAGAACAACACAAACTCTAATTCATTGTTAAATTTTCACTCACTGTATTTCCTTGCTTGAGTTGGTATAGACTTCGTAAGATCGAATTTCATGGCTATGTGATTTTCATTATACCACTGTGAAATTAAATAACTATAGCAATTACTAATAGTTATGGGATCTTAGCAAAACTTCTCCTCTTTCTATTTGGTTTTAGTGGTATGTAAGTGTCACTTCCTTTTATTACTAATACTTATAACTCATTTTTTTCACACTTCGTCCTTTTCATATTAGGAATTTAGCGTATGCGCCAAACAACATAGATGCAATGATATGTAATAATGGGCACTTAACTAAATTCCGTGTAGAATTGATTTATATTCAAATATCAATAGGAGCACGAGATAGTAACATGTTCCGATAGAATTATGTTGATAGGAGTTAATTTATCTTAGAATTTTGGAGTGGATTACTATTTATGTTTTTTTCATTTATTTATGTTCCTTTTCATATTAGGAATTTAGCGTATGCACCAAACAACATAGATACAATGATATGTAATAATGGGAACTTAACTAAATTCCGTGTAGAATTGATTTATATTCAAATATCAACAGGAGTACAAGATAGTAACATGTTCCGATAGAATTATGTTGATAGGAGTTAATTTATCTTAGAATTTTGATGTGGATTACTATTTATGTTTTTTTCATTTATGGAGAAGGATGAGAAAAGATTGATTATATGTCAGTAGTTCAAATTCGAAATAAACAATTATATATACAAATAGAATATAAAAGATAACTCGTAGTTGATGAATGGATAAATAGAAGCTAATGCATGGAAAAGTCATAGCCGATGAATGGATAACCAACAGTTCATGGCCAATAACTAGAAGAATGAGAGAGAGAAAAAATAATATAAAAATAACAAATTGTTGATAAATGGATAACCCGTAACTGATGCATGGATAACATATAATTTGGGGTAGTAGTTGACGCATGTATACCATATAATTTTATGGTACTTAACTTGTTATCTATCAGCGTTCACCAACCACAAATTAAGTGGTTGTTCTAGTTACTTAGAAGATGAATTATCATCATTTGAATCTCAATTGATGTGCGACCAACCCAGGTAACATCACCAACAAATTTCATGTCAATATCCATACAAATTGGTTTCTTTAACACCATCTTCTTAGGTGAGGATGTGACTAGTAACAAGGTTCTCATTGTGTTGTCATTATATAAGCAGTGTTGCAGGAAAAACGATTGAAAATATATTGTAAGTGGTGGACAAGATTCCCATTGGCAAGCTAAACAACATCCTCGTATCCAGTCTGGTTCAATTATGAAAATACAGTGTTCACAAGTATAATAAAATAGATTGATTACCTTGTCAAGAGAAAAAAGTATAGCTTAAGTGGTTGATTGTTGATGTTGAAGAACAATGTTAGAAACAATTGACTCACCACCTCTAGGATGAGATTTGGATCGACTAAGAAAGATGACAACTATGCTTCACAGTATGTTGCTAGTATATTGTCCATAGTTTTGTAATAAATTCCAAAAATGCATATGAGACCAGTATTATTAATAATGATATGATATGCCTTGTCTTCAATGGTAAGAATTATTTCTCTATGAGTGTAGCCATAATTATTTTTGGTTTGTGTCCCTAGTATTGATAGTTTTAGTGGTGTGTACCCATAATTGTTTCACAGTAAGCATGATGGGATCCTATCACAAAGTGGAAGGAATGTTCCAAATTTTATTGTAGATTATATAGTAATATAAAACAAAATTATACCCAAACAAAAAAAGGGAAACATCCCTCCTTAACTCCATGTATACATGAGTTTTACTTTTTCTTTTTTCTATTTATTTACCTTTATTTCTATGGTATGAGACCAATCAAATTTTGAAAAAAATCCAAAAGAAAAAAAATAATAAAAACTTTGGTTGAACATTTTAAAACATTAAATATACTTGTATGAAAATAATACAAAAAGGAAAAAACAATAATATTTCCTAAACTAATAAATAAATTAATGCGTAAGTATTATTCTAATAAATGAATCAATGTTTAAGTAATAATTATTTCTTCTACCATAAAGTGAATTAATGAAATAATGTTATTTCAATAATAAATTACTGAAATATTGTTGTTAAAAGCAATAATGATTTATACTACCATAATGACTTCTAAGATCTCCGGTGAAGGATTTTCCTCGTTTATCTCTTATTCACATTTTTTGGGAGCACAATTCTTTAGCAGATGCTCTATCTAGGAGTGGTTTTTTTGCTCATGAGGGAGTCATCTTTATGGAATTATGGGAGGTTGATCAATTACTTTCGGAGGAAAGGTTGTTCATATACTAGTACTATGGCTTGTTTCCTATTTTCACAGATTTTTCTTTATTCATTTCGATTCTTACAAGTATTTTCTCAACATACTTCTCATGTGAAAAACTAAGCTTACCATTTCTTTTGTTTTTGTGTATTTCAATACCCAATATTTGTTTTGCAGCTCCAAGATCCTTCATATCAAAAGTCCTAGCGATCTGAGCCTTCAACATGTTAATCTTGTCCATCCTTTAAATCACAATAAACATATCATCAACATATAACACTAAGATAATGAATATGTCATTCAACCTTTTGAAGTATAAAAATGATCATATTCACTTCTAGTATAACCTTGCTTGACCATGAAAAAATCAAACTTCTTGTACCAATTCCTGGGTGATTTCTTGAGCTTGAAAACTAATCTTCCTTTATGATGCTGCACAAAACCTTCTAGTTGTTCCATATAAATATCCTGATCTAAATCTCCATGTAAGAAAGTTGTTTTAACATCTAGTTGCTCTAACTCCAAATCAAGCAATGCAACTAGTGCTAGCACAATACGAATAGATACAATCTTGGAAACTGGTGAAAAAATATCATGATAGTCAATACATTCCATATGAGAGTACCCTTTTGCGACTAATCTGGATTTGTATCTTTCAACCTTACCATCAACTCCTTTCTTCAATTTGAAGACCCACTTACCTCCAACATTTTTTCTATCTTTGGGGAGTTCAACCGATTCCCATGTCTTTTTTTTCTCCAGAGAATACATTTATTCTTTCATTGTCTTCTTTCACTTAGCATTGCCAACACAATCAATCTCTTCCTGAAAAAAGAAGGTTCTCCACCATCAGTAAATAAAACAAACGAAACAAAATCGGTATACGTCTTAGGAAGAATTCTCTCCCTTGTTGATCTTCTTGGTGTAGGTTCTGGGGTTTCTACATTTTCTTGAATTTCTTCATCTTCTATGACTTCTCTCTCACTAGAAACTTCTTCTTGTTTCTTTGAGTCATGAGAAGATTGATTCTCCAACTTAACTAGTTGTTTTGATATTACTTGTTCATGTTCCACATCTCTTATATTTTTAGATTCAATCAGAAAAGATTCATCAAAAATTACATCTCTGCTAATGATGATCTTGTGGGAAGTAATATACGACAATATATATCCTTTTTTTACATCATCATATCCAACAAAAATGCACTTCTTTGATACATGATCTAACTAAGAATGCTGATTTTTAGGAGTAAGTGCATATGCTTCAAAACCAAAGATTTTCAAATTCGAATTATCACGGGGAAGACCAATCCATAACTATTTCGAAATTTTACAATCTATTGAGATTGATGGTGATCGATTTATTATATAACAAGCAGTGGAAACTTCTTCTTCCCACAGCTCTTTCCCCAGGTTAGCATTACTGATCATGCTCCTTTCTCTTTCTAGAAGAGTCCTATTAATACGTTCTTCAATGCCATTTTGTTGAGGAGTATATAAATTTGTTTTGTGTCTTATGATCGCTTAATCTTTGCAATATTTTTTAAACTCTAAAGAGGTAAACTCACCTCCATTATCCGTCCTTGAAGACTTGATTATTCTGCCAACTCTTTTTTCCACCATAACTCTAAATTGTTTAAACATGTTAAACACATCAGCTTTTCTTTTTACGACATAGACCCAAACCTTTCTAGAAAAACCATCTACAAGTAATACATAATATGTTGCTCCCCCATAGAAAATGGTAGGATACGGACCCCACAAATCACAATGAATGAAGTCGAGAACACTTTTACTAACATGACTACATGCTTTGAATTTTTTCCTACACTGCTTTCCAAATATACAATGTCTACAAAATATCAAATTCAGAGTTTTCAAATTTGGAAGAAATTTACAATTTGTTAATACCTGAATTCCTTTTTCACTCATATGACCAAGACGTTAATGCCATAATTGAGTGGATCCTAACTCTTCTTCAAACACTAATGCAATATCATTAACTTGAGTTATTCCAACGAGTTTGTAAAAGTTTCCTCTTTTATGTTCCTTCATGACCACTAAAGCACCCTTATAAACTTTTAGAGTTCCACTTAAACCTGTAAACTTATGACCACAAGAATCCAACAATCCCAAAGAAATTAAAATTTTCTTTAATTCAGGTACATGTCTAACATATGTAAGTGTTCTTATAACTCCATCAAACATTTTAATTTTAACACTTCCAACCCCTACAATCTTACATGAATGATTGTCTCCTAAAAGAACTATTCCATCATTAACTGTCTAGTAGGAATCATAACAATCTTTATAAGGAAAGATATGGTGCAAAGCACCAGAATCTAATAGCCATTCTTCATTATATTCATAAATATTACAAACTGACAAAACCTCATCGATCATACTTGAATCGGAAGACTTAACTGAATTTGCCTCTGATTTGGAGTCATATTTCTTGGATTGTTGTCATTTCCAACAATCCTTCTTGAGATGACTAGTCTTGTTACAATACCAACATTTTAATTTTCTCTTTCAGCCCTTCGAATTAGACCTGGAAGTACCTCTTTATTTTTCTCCTTTCTCTTTGGACTGACCTCTAACAACCAAAGCTTCTTGCGAAGAGGTTTCAAGACTAGATATCTTCCTTAATTCCTCAGAAAATAATCATCCAACCACATTATCAAATTCTAAGGTATCAGTTGTACTAAGGCTAATGGAAGAAATTAATTGACACCAACATTCAGGTAAAATACAGAAGAGATTGATTGCTTTATCTCCATCATCAATTTTAACATCCATACTACTCAACTGGAAAATTAGAGTATTAAAAACATTCAAATCACCTGCAATCTTCGTACATTCTTTCATTCTCATACCCTACAACTTTTGCTTCAAGTAAATTATGTTTGTCAAATATTTTTCCATATACAGACTTTCTAACTTGCTCCATAGCCTTGTTGCTGACTTTTCTCCAATAATGTTGAATAACACATCATCTGCAAGACATAATCAAATTGTGCTTAGCACTTTGGCATGTAAATCCTCCCATTCATCATTTTTCATAGTTAAAGGTTTCTTTTTTTACCGTCTAAGTATTTCAGTAACCCCTATTGTACTAACAGATTCCGCATCTTTAATTTCCATAGATCAAAATTGTTTTTACCATTAAAATTTTCAATTTCAAACTTTGTGCTAGACATTATTGAATATATATTTTAAAAAATTCTGAACAAAAAACTTCCAAACAAACAACAGTATATTCTCTTGAATAAATGGCTCAGACTCTCAAACAAACAACATTATATTCTCCCAAATAAATATCTCAAAGTTTATACTTCAATGTTGTAATTTTTTTTCTAAATACTTCCAAACAAAGTAGCACACTTTTTCTCTTTTTAACACAGTTTATCCATTTTTTTTCACAATTCATAATGGATGGCACAGGAACTTACGAGAAACAACAAAAGGTAGTTTCCAATGACCACAATTCAACAATGGATGGCACACTGGCTCATGGAAAAGGGCTCGATCCATGAGTAACAAGAAAGGGCTTGATCCATGAGCAACAACAAAAAGGACCGATCCACACGTTCTCACTTCCTCCACACACAGGTTTCAACC
The DNA here is from genome assembly GCA_001517045.1 of Pseudotsuga menziesii. Classification (NCBI taxonomy): domain Eukaryota; kingdom Viridiplantae; phylum Streptophyta; class Pinopsida; order Pinales; family Pinaceae; genus Pseudotsuga; species Pseudotsuga menziesii. The sequence continues at coordinate 27,312 of LPNX010520936.1, forward strand.
ACCTTCTCTATGCATAGGCTCTCCACAGTTTCTCCATGTTTCCTCTACACACAGGATACACATAGGATTCGAACACCTTCTCTACATGCAATATCTCCATAGTTAATCCACTATTCCTCCACACGAAGGCTACGTGACCTCCTCTACATGCAGGTTTTCACCACAGGTTTCTCCACATTTCCTCCGTACACAGGCTTCTTCTCCTCTTCACCTTGAGTCTCTCCATAGGATCACCATGATCCACCATCCTCCAGTAGCAGCAAATGACTCCAAGTTCCTAACTTTTCACGCTCGAGCAACAATCCACGGTCCACGGCCAACACCAATGGTCTTCTCGCAATGAGTGACAATGGTATTCTTTTAGAAGCAACGATGCTCTTATTTATGGTTTACTCCACAGTCGAGTATCACATATGTGTTTCTCCACTCATGGCTGGCTATGATACCACTTGTTAAACATTCCAAGACAAATTACACGAAGAAACACCATTTAAACACCATCAATTAATGTGGTAAAACCTCAAAAGGGGAAACATCCACGCATAAAAAGTATTGAAGCTCATTAATGAAGAACAAGATATTACATGACATGGCTCAACCTCTCAGACTACCAATACATTACGTATCCCAACCATGCACTATATACTTCATGAAATAAGTTACATGAGTAAAACCATTGTCGGTTATGTCCGTTATGAAAACTTCCCGTAAACACATTAGATTAGTTATCATTATTAACAATTTTTTCACTTTGCATTCAATCTTTCTTGTTGAACCAGTTGTCGCTGGGTTGTCATGGTAAGTAGTTAAAAAATATTGAAATTTTTAATTCAGTTTTGTGCATTATTGAACCAGTTTCCCATGAGTTGTCGTCGTAGGTAGTTCAAAAATATTGAAATTTTTATTTAGTTTTTGTGCATTATTATTACATCCACTAATTTGTATAATATGTCAATGGCCTTTGTACAATAAAGAATTATATTTGACGTGTTAACGAAGGTCGGCTTATCATCCACTAAGTTTTGGAATGATTATGCATTCAATATTCAATACCTTTTAAGGGTAAATTTACATTTTACAACCATATAATTTAAAATAGATTTTTATAATAGTGATAAATTATAGATGATCATATCGAGTATAAGATTTCTTTCAATGATTTTGAATGAATTATAAATTATGTTTTTAGAGAAAAAGAAAAAAAGTATTTAAAAATTATGTCTACTCATAAAATAAAAAATTAGAACAAATAAAAATGAATTTTTTTTATATCTACTCATTAAAAATATATCTATGGGATCCCTCCTTGTAATAAATCTTTCTTATAATGAAAAAAGTTTTCTCATTAGAAGACATATTTCAAGTTTTATGGCTTAGCAAATGACAAAGCCAAAGACATTGAAGGCTACCAAGTGGAAATCTTAAAAATTGGAGGGCCTATCCTCATCCCACACTTCCACAAACTCTTTAATCTAGCGGTCAAGAAAGGGTTTCCTACACCTTGGACCAAAGACTCATTCTTCATATTTTCAAAAGTGGTGATAAAAATGACCCCTCTAATTATCAAACCATTTTGTTTAGCTCTGTCTTCGCTAAGTTCTATGGTATTATCTTAGAAAAAAAGATCAATGGATGGCTAGAAATGGAAGGTAAGCGGGCTAAAGGCCAAGCAGATTTTAGAAGGAATCATTCAACCAAGGACCACCTCGTTACATATGCGATCATTGCAGATGAATGTAGTGTGTAACACACCTAAAAAATCCATAAAACAATATTTAAATAACATATATCTAAAGACATAATAGTTAAGTCCCTAACTGTAACATAGAATTATTGAACAGTGAGAGTTAAGTTACATAGTCTTGGAATTTTACTTATTTGTTTAACCTTCCCCAATCTCAGAACCCATTTCTAACAATTGGGCTTCAATTTATTTAACTATTTTAATCCTAATTTGCTAAGTTACTGTTCCTTCTGCAATGTCCTTTCTACAAGGACCTTTCCACGAGATTCTTTCCTTTCGCAATTTCCTTTCCGCAATATTCCTTTCGCAATTACGGATTGTGGAACATAATTTATCTCTTTATAAATTAACCCTCTACAATTTCCATTCTGCAATGCGGATTGTGGATTGCGGAACACACTTTAACCCTTTATAAATTACCCCTCCGCAATTAGCTTTCCACAATGCGGATTGCCTATTGTGGAACGCACTTTAACCCTTTATAAATTAACCTTCTGCAATTATATTTCCGCAATGCGGATTGTGGATTGCGAAACAATTTTTGACTCTTTATAATTTAACCTTCCGCAATTAGCTTTCTTTAATGCAGATTGCAGAACGCGTTTTTAATTTGTTATAATTTATCCTTCCACCTTTGACCTTCCGTAATGCTGATTGTGGTTTGCGGAATCATATTTTTAACTTGTTATAATTTATCCTTTTGCAATACAGATTGCGGAACAAATTTTTAACTTGTTATTATTTATCATTCCGCATTTGACCTTCTACAATGCGGATTGTGGAATGTATTTTTAACTTGTTATAATTTATCCTTCCGCATTTGACCTTCTGCAATGCAAATTGCGGATGCGGAACATATTTTCACTCTTTATAAAATAATCCTCCGCAATTGACCTTCTGTAATGCGGATTGCAGAACCTATTTCAACTCTTTATAAATTATTCCTCCGTAATGCGGATTGCATATTGCATAACATATTATAACTCTTTATAAATTATTCTTCCGCAATTGACGTTCCACAATGTGGATTCCCGAGTGTGGAACATATTTTAACTCTTTATAAAGTATTCCTCCACAATTGAACTTCCGCAATGCGGATTGCGGATTGTAGAACATATTATAACTCTTTATAAATTTTTCCTCCGCAATTGACCTTCCACAATGTGTATTGTGGAACCTATTATAACTCTTTATAAATTATTCCTCTACTATTGACCTTCCGCAATGCCGATTGTAAGTTGCAGATTTCCATAAAAATCTGGTTGTTTAACTGATAGGGTAAATATTGATAGGATAATTATAGATCTGTAATTGGTTAGATGAATAAGTTATAATTATTTAAATTGATTCCTCAATATCTCAATCTGAAACAATCTCGATTGTACAAATTAACTAGATCTATTCTATAAGAGATTATGGGTGCTCGCATGAAGTTCGTTCCACTTTTTAGTGCCACCTTAGAAATCCGAAACACACTTCGGAAATGTAAATATATAACGCATATGTGTTATTAATGCTACGTTTGGAAAACCTGAGCCCAAAGATGAGGCTAAGGTTAGTTAATCAATATTGCATATGTGTTTTTAATGAGTTAAATATCGCAAGTGTGATTTGTAAACCAAAAAAAAACAGAGGTCACGGGCCTCATTTCCTTATTTGCACAGTGAGCGATATCGGGACAGCGAAAAATGGAGCAGCAAAAAATCGCACCAACGTTTTGCATTAGAGGCTTCGGAGGTGCGTTTGGAGGGTAGTTTTCAAGGGCCAATTCGGAACTTGGCTCCAATGGAAGTTCCACAATTCTTATCAATATTTGTTTGCTTTTGTTAATTTTATAGTTTTTATATTTGTTAAAACGAATTTAATAAAAAAAATTGAATTAAATCAAAGAATGATATATTAAAACAATTTGTATTTTGTTGCTTTAATCTTGACAGATAACAAAAATGTTGAAGATACTATGCAAAATGAACCCACTAATAATCAAGAAACAAACCCAAACACAGAGGGGGAACAAGACTGGAATTCACAGATTCTAGCTCGTTTGGGTGCATTGAGGCGCCTTAGCTCATCGTTTAGACGGGGGGACCATTTGAGACAATCATTAGCCGAGGCATTGGACACCATAACAAACACAATTTCCAATGCCCAAGGAGCTCTGTACAACATTAGCTCGTACATAGAATCCATGAGGCAATACTATTCCGATGGTTTGAGCTATAAAGACATAAAAAACTAAAGATAACCAAAGACCAACTTTTTTCATTATTTCAGGACCCTAGCACCGGATTGGTTCCACCCACCAGTCAAGCACACATTTCCATAGATTGGTGCGTGGAACCAAATGTGAAAGCACATTGGATGGATCGCTGGTATATGGTATTTGATGAAGACCCTCATGGGAATAGAGACATCCCTTTCTATTTTCTGAGGAATTTGTATGCTGAATTTATCTTAGGGAAACATGTTAACTATTTTGATATTTTAGAGTTCCATGGTGTGGGTCATGGGATGACCCAATATAGGGAAAGGGATAGGACTGATCCTAACTGAGTGCCACGCCCTCCACGCACACCAAATCCCCTTGGGTATATCCTACTGTGGGTCCTGTGATTGATGAGACATAGGAGGCCTTATTCAACTTGGCATATACATTGCTTCATCATGGGACTGATGTCCAAGGCAATGTAGGCCAAGGGGTTGGCACTTTTGAGGCTGGCCTATCCCACACTAAGGATCCACATACTACGTCTCCAGACCGTAATGGAGGTATATATCACACAGGAGATGCTGAGGGTTTAGAGCATTGTGTTATTCCACACCCTTGCACAACATGTGGAGGCATATGCTATGGCCCTTCTTCAGAGTTCTGGGATGATAGATTACTTTGATATGTAAGTAAAACTCATTCTTTTCAGATTATATTTTGTTTTATATCACAATTTTAAATTGCTTCGAAATTTATTTCTATTTAATTATCTAACAAATTATGTGAACAAATATGCAGATGGTGTCCCATCACACCCCAGATTCACATAGTTATACCATTGATGTTGATAACATTGATGTAGCGGTCAATGTTGCATATGGTTTTGGTGCTTCACCATTAGCTGTAAGAACTTTACTTTTTAATTTGTCATCGTTATGTACATATTTATAGTAGAGATTGCAACATTCAATACGTCCTAATCTGGATACAATATGTTTTATGTAGGGTGGGCAGGATGAGTTTGTGGAATCCCAGCCAAGTCTTTAGCATGTAGACGAAGATCCCCAGACACAAGTACTATTTTAATTATGTTTTTAATTATGATTTTAATAATTCAACATTCATGCTTTCAATTATTAGAAATTTTGTAATTGTATGTTTATGTCTTGTTACGTAGCATGATATCTATGACATCGGAATAACCTTTCTGATTGGGGACCCACCTCCCCCCCATGTACATGTATGTTTCGCTTTCTTTGAAAAAATTATTTTTCGTCCATCTTGTATATGTCTCGTTGTCTTTGTATTATCTGAAATTGAAATATGTTAACTTATGCAGGAATCTATTGAGAAAATGGTGCTTGAAGAACACCAAATGCAGGTTTTGGGTGACCCACCTCTCCCCCCCCCTAGGTACATGTATGTTTTGGTTTCTTGGAAAACATCATTTTCCGTCCATGTAGTATATGTATGTTTTTATTTTTATTTGCTGACATTGACATATGTTACTTTGTGCAGGCATCTAGTGAGCCAATGGTGCTTGAAGAATGCCAAATCCAAGTTGTTGGTGACCCACCTCCCCCCCCCCCCCCCCCCCAGGTACATGTATGTTTCGTTTTCTTTGAAAACGTCATTTTTCGTCCATGTAGTATATATGACGCATTTTATTTTTATATCTGACATTGACATATAGTACTTTATGCAGGCTTCTAGTGAGGAAGCGGTGCTTGAAGAGCGCCAAATCGAAATTGAGGCTAACCCACCTCTGACCCACCAGTAGGTATGTTTGTGTCTCGCTTTCTTTTAATTGTTCTTTTAATGATTCAACATGTACTTTTTTAATTATTTGAAATTTTCTAATGGTATCTTTATCCTTTTGTACGTAGGAATGTGATTTTGATTATGTTTTCCAACAAGCGACCTTCTTCGCTAATGCATGTAGAATTCTTTTTATCCTGTTGACAGTTGTTCAACCCACTGGTTACACACCTCTTCACGTCCCTGAGGTATATTCATATATTTATTATCTTTCTTATATTGATTTTTGTACATGCAAGTATCTTTTTCCTTGTTCCCCCCGTTGATATGTTGACATTGACATATATATTATTTTATGCAGTTTGATAGTGAGAGAGTGGTTATTGAAGAGCACCCAATTGGGATCATCGCTCTCCCACCTCTACCCCCCCCAAGGTACATGTATGTCTCACTTTCTTTGAAAAGGTCACTGTCCCTCCATGTAGTATAGTTTTATTTGGAATTTTTTGCACCCATTGATTTTTTGACATTGACATATATATATATATATATATATTTATGTAGCTTGATAGTGAGAAAGTGGTGCTTGAAGAGCACCCAATCGGGGTCATTGCTAGTGAGGCACCTCGACCCACCATCACTTACTCATGTACAGTAAGTAAAAATGTTATAGTGGTTTGGAATTTGAACAAATGTACATAGAATTTTTATAGGTTGGTAAACTAACTTGCAAATTTTGGTTTGTCTGCAGTCTCGGCTAATGCAACCTGTCCCTCTTGTTCAACATTTGGGATAACCACTGAGCAGTCGAAAAAGAAGGCTAGATGTCACGTCCCCATGCCTCCGACCGACAAAGAGGACGCGAATCCAAGCTTCAATGCCTGGGCTAAGACCCCCATGAACATGTACAAGCATAAAAAAAATTGCTGAAAACAGAATGCTTAAACATGTGCATTGAACTTAAATACGCACATATGAGAATTTATCATGCGCGGATGCAATTATCTATCAGACACAATGAAAACATCATGCATTCAAACAAGCATTCTTTCAACATGTTTATTTCATTGTCATTAACAATAAATATAGAATTGCAGAGGTAAAATACACAAGATCACTTATCTTATGAAGAATTCAATCCGCAACCAGCTACGTCGCTGCAACGTTCCACCCAACCATAGGCCAGCGTGCTCCTTAATCTCTCAGAAACGCTACCACCTCGGAGCTGGGCATGATTCTCCAAGGAATAAGGGAACTAGCAGGCTTACACATAGCCTAGGATATACCAAGCACACAGCCAAGCCAACAGAGTTGGGTTTATCAGGCCATTAAGGAGCTGGTGAAGGCAAATTACTAATCCAGTGAGCTCATTACAGAGCCAAGAACACCTACACAAGAACTAGCCTGACCTCTAAGACACCCATCCACACCCAACACAAGGAATCAGTCCCTTCTCTGCTACACAGTCCCTCAGGCCCTGCATTCCCTTCCAGTGCTATTCAGGGGTGATGGAGAAGAAGGCCAGCCCTCTAGCTCTGTTTGTGTGGTTTTCACCACCAGGTTTATTAAGCAAAACTATGCCAACATCCCTACTCCTCTCACAGTCCGAAGACCAACAATTGCACTCCCGCAATTGCTTTAGCTGTCACAGCTTAAACATGGAAGACAAATTCTAAGTCATTATTGGCCCTAGCGTGGCCAAAATGAATCTTCAATGAAATTACAACAGCCCCAAAGATGTAAGGAGGACCTTTTGATAGCCACAGCAGCCGTGATTTCGCAGGGCAAAGAACGACGTGGGAAAACCCAGAAATTCCTGTGCGTGAAGATGAAAAACAGGGGGAGAATCCCTCTGCGTGAGAATGCACAGCAATGGAGGCCCTGCGTGAGGAGAAAATAGCTCCGTTTTTTCCCATGGATGACCAAACAATAGGGAGGACGTGAAATTGCAGTGCGTGGGTGTTCAACAACTCGTGGAGCCAATAAAAATGTCTGCGTGAGACCAAAACCGCCCAAAGCCTGTGCATGACGAGAATCAGACAAAATCGTGGGGAGAGTGGAATTGCCTACCTGAGTGAAGAGTGCGTGAGAGCTTCTTGCTGGTGGAGTGTGCGTGTGGGTGAGGACTGACAGTCCTGCCACCCCACTCCCCATCATCATAACTGCCTCAACCACCAGCAGTCTTTTCTTAATGAAGGTGGTTGGAATAAAACAAGGGAAGAAGACACATGGGTTTTTCTCTTATTGGCCAAGGTTGACAATTTCCCCACCCTTATCCTTGTGAAAATCATTCCCCTTTCGATTTAGTTGCCACAAGCGTAGCTGGTCGGATTTATTTAATTAATTATGATGCATATTTACATGATGGAAAACATAATATATGCCGCATGCCCCGATATACCATCAGTGACAAATTTAAATCCAAAACATAGCATAACCGATCAATGGTGGGGCCTTGGCCTTTAACTCCACACCATGATCATTTACAATACGCACATCATATACGTCTAATCTAATGGGGTCAAAACTGAGACATTACACTAGACTTCTTAGAAGACATTGACAGTGGCCGTGAATGGGGGGATAAATAGAATAAATGTATAGGGGGGATGTACATGCATGTAACTTTTTGTTTGTATACACACATATGTACAGTTTCATCTATAATTTTGTATTATGGCCATGTGGCATGCCAATTTTTGTAACATTATTTGTATACATATATAATATAAAGCAAGGTTCAAATTTATACATATATGGATGACTTGATTTTGGAACATGATATGTGTGGTTCACCTATGTGATATTATGATATGTATGGTTCACTTATGCGATAGTATGATATGTGTGGTTTACCTACGTGATATTATGATATTATAGAACTTATCATGACATATCATATTGGCTATTTGAAGATTTCCAATACTTCAAAGAAGAATTTGTGACTCATCCAACTAAGATCAAGTAACCATTAAGTAAATCATGGGAGATAATCACTAGACACCATAACCATAACCATACCATACAACTACATAGATTCAACTATCATCAACTTCTTAACATTATGGCTATTCTCAACTTTTTAACATCATAACCGTACCATACACTACCTAAATTCCATACACTAACATCATAACATCATAGCCATACCACTAACATCATAACATACTAATATACAATACCATACCCTACAATACTAATCTCATACCCTACAATACCCTATGATACTAACATACCATACCATACCATACCCTACAATATTAACATACCATACCATACTAATATACCATACCATATCATACCCTACAATACCCTATTACATGTACATGTGTTTCTAGATCCATCTCATAACTTGTAAAGAGGTCACAAAACCCTAGTTCCATCTCATAACTTCTCAACCCTTATTATAGCATGTAATTTGCAGTTCATGAAACCCTAAGTGGTTTTCAATTTGTAAATGTACATGTGTTTCTAGTTCCAACTCATAACTTGTAAAGAGGTCACATAACCCTAGTTCCATCTCATAACTTCTCAACCCTAGTTCTTGCATGCAATTTGTAGTTCATGAAAACCTAGTTGGTTTTCAATTTGTACATGTACATGTGTTTCTAGTTCCATCTCATAACTTGTAAACAGGTCCAATAACCCTAGTTCCATCTCATAACTTCTCAGCCCTTGTTATAGCATGCAATTTGTAAGTCATGAAACCCTCCAACTTCCTCTAGAAGGCAAAACTAAGGGCATACACGACTGTTCGCAGTAAACCCACGTGTGTACGCGGAAATAGCGGTGAAACTTGTGTATATACGCGACTGGGAGTTCAAAACTCATATATAGGAAGAAAGGTGCATCAAAATAAAGGCAAACAAACAAGCTGAGACAAAATTCACATCAGACACTACTAGGAAAACACCCCCCTAGACTCGACACAGAAACAAGAGAAAAAGAGCAATTCAAAGTCATTGAATGTCGATAGAAAATCCCCAAAGGACAAGAACTAGGAACTCCCCAGCGGAGTCACCAACGGAGAGAAATTCCTATGGCTTGGGGTACCACAATAGACAGCTTAACTCCAGAAATCAATCATTTCCAATATGCAATAGAAATTAAATATCCAACACTAAAGGATCACACCTCGTACCTTATTCTGGACGGTTGAAGTAGATCCCCGTTGAGCTTTCCAACTTCATCTTGAATTGATAAATCACTTCCTCAACAACAAGTAAACAAGACAATCATACTATATATTGGTGTTAGATCTATTCTATCATATATAATCAACAATGTATTAGCATTTGAAATCATCCATGGATAAAATATTCATTCAAACATACATTATTGGATAGGAAAAGATATTTCTATTAATATAAAATCAGAGATTACAATGGATACAACCTCTATCGGCACATCTGCGAATCGGAGAAACTGAATCCCCCACTTGGACCTCCACCACCTCAATCCTCCATCTCTCGATAGCAAGCTTACAAGCAAAATGAAAACTTGGGAAGAACAAAAAAGTGCTTCAAGGGACAAAGGGATGTAGACTCAAGCACAAGTTCCAGCAACAATGGACTATAGTTTCTTTGCTCTCAATTCTTTCTTATTCCTTCAATGTACCAAAGAGTTGCTTATATAGCTTTTCAAAGGGGTAATGAAAGGTCGAATCCGAGCAATCTCAAGGCATATGGAAGGCCAGGAGTCAAGTGAGTCGGATCCATGTCAAGGAAAACTCCAATAGGATTTGGATTATGAACACATCCCGATGTACGTGGTTTTAGGGGTAAAACCTGTGTATATACGCGATTATAGGTTTAAAAGTTGCGTGTATTAATTTTCACATGCTTTTAGGGATGGTAAAGGGAATATCAAAGGACAAAAAAATGGTCCAAGGGGTCTAAGGAGTCTGCAAAGGGACAGGGGAAGGCCATACAAGTGTGATTCACCTAGAGTGGTAAAATCAGCTATAACAACGCACTACTGCAGACTCCCTTCTCCATGAGCGACCAACAACCGACTCAAAATGGACACTTCCTCCTTCACGTGGATGCTTCAGATGGCTATGGGCACCTCCATGTATAGTCTTCCCCAACAATGACACCATTCAGGTTCCATGGGAAGCAATAGGTGTTGTCCTATCTCTTCTCCACGCACGACTGGTCCAGCGATCCTCCATGCAACAATGAGTCGTTCCTCATGCGTAGGCTCTCCTTCACACATGGGTCTCTTCCATCTAGGAAACATGTAGGAAACTTCCTTCATGCATGGTCCTCTCCTCCAATGTAGGTCTCTTATGTCTCTTCCTTTGTAGACAAGCCCTCAACTCTTCACGTATCTTCTCCATAGCATGCAAATGGCAGCTCACTCCTGCACATCTAGTAGTCTGACAATCTATCTCCTCTCTGCAGACTCCCACATTATCTTCTTCACCCCAAGCAGACTCCCACATGATGTTTTTCACCACGATAAGACTCCCAAGGCTCTGATACCACTTGTTAAATAATTAGAGACATATTACATAAGAAAACTCCATTTAAAAAAACATTGTAATGTGGTAAAACCCCATAAGAGGAATTATCCACACAAGAAAAGTACTGAAACTCATTAATGAAGAACGAGAGATTACATGACGGTCCTCAGGCTCTAAAACTACCAATACATTACGTATCCCAACCATGCATTATATACTTCATGAAATAAGTTGCATGAGTAAAACTATTGTCGGTTATGCCCGTTATGAAAAATTCCCATAAACACATTAGATTAGTTTTCATTATTAACAAAAATGTTGTAATTTCAAAGTCATGACTTGGTCAATAATGGGTGATTTATGGGTCCATGGTATTTGAGAAACCTGTGGTATTTTCCCATGGTATTCCCTTTATAAAAGGAAGGCATTGTAATATGACTGTGTATTGTATTGTAGCATTATAAAACAATCTTCCCCCTGGAGGGGGTTTGGGGGAAATTCCCCCGTAGCAAAAAATTTAGGAAAAAAATGCTTTGTAAAATGTTGTAATTTCAAAGTCATGACTTGGTCAATAATGGGTGATTTATGGGCCCATGTTATTTGGGAAACTCGTGGTATTTTCCCATGGTATTCCCTTTATAAAAGTAATGCATTGTAAAACGGTTGTGTATTGTATTGTAGCATTGTAAAACAATCTCTATGATTGTGTGAGAGAGACTGTGAGAGAGTGAAGAGGAAGTGCAATGGGGTTGCTACAGGTTGTATCCCTTCATTTTGTTGGATGGTATAATAATAAAAGACTAAAAATTTTGATGTGGACATAGACCATCTTGGGTGAACCACATTATATCTGTGTCTCTCTTGTAATGTGTTTAATATTTTCATCTTGCTTAATTGTTTAATTGTTATTATTATGTGATCTTGTTTTTCTAACATATTTTATCCTTTGGACTCCACCATTGAGCTGAAAGTTTATGTTCTTGATGAGTCTAATTGTTTTAGTAAATTCTTAGACTCTTATGATTATGACTTTGTTCCCATAGGCTCTATTATTGCTATCAAATTCAGTGTGTGTCATTAGTTTGATCTTATCAATCATAGATCCTTAGGCATTGGCACTCTTGAGTCTTCGCTAATACACTCTTCCTTGCTCATGAATTTTGTCAAATACAATGAATTTGAAAATATCTCTACCAAATTGACCCGTATTAAATCTTTCTTTTTAGAACTTTTACATATGATCACAATATTGTTGTTTCTTGGATGCATGATTTTAAGTTGGATTTATGGTTGCTTAGGGATCAATTTTATGCATGTTTTCCAATTCATAATTCAAGTATTTTTTAAAAATTGCATATAGGTTAAGGCCTCCCCTCTATTACGATGCATATGAACACATTGCCACCTAAATTTTCCAAATGATTCAACTAGTTTGATATTTGTGCATCAACCTTTTCTGTCTACATTTTGCACCACTCTAGCAGAAGATAGTACCTAACATGACACATCGCCATATGCATTATATTGTCATTTTGGTTCCCATGATGATTTTTTATCATGGGTTCAAGATCCTTTTTAGTTTTATGATGAATTTGGGAAGACGACATATTCCTCTCATTCTCATTTATTTCTAGGCATTCCCTATAGGAATCGTATTTTTGTTCATTATGCATTTTCCTTTGGCCATTGCTACTTGCACAACTATGAATAATGCTTCATTGCAACTTTCATAATTCCATTGCATTCAATATGTTACTCATCACTTCCATTTCTTGCATTTGCATTCGGGATAGATCTGTGAAAGGAACATGCTAATGAATGCCCACCTCTTGTCTAGCACCATTTTTGCATAAGTATTTTCCATGCACTTGGAAAATAGTTCCATGCATTGCAACACTCATTTATTCTACTATTATAGCATTCTTTTTATTCCTTTTTAGGCTTCCTAATATGAAGAAGACAAAAACAAAATCAAATATTTATAAAAAGAGAGAGGGGGGAAATAATTTTGATGTTATATGAACATCTTGAGTAGCACAAACATGGTTATGACTTTGAACAAAACACTTGTGTCACATCTATCTTTACAAATTAGGTGGCAGTTTGGGATTAGAATATGAACCATGATTTGTGTCTAGAATTCCTTTGGTCAAATACTCTTCCAATCACTATAAAGCAATCTTCATTGTCTCATGTATTGTTGAATTTACATCATTTTTGTATCCATCAGTTCTTAGTGTTTCTAAAGTCACATAATCTGTCATGTTTTTGTTTAAAGGAAGTCTTAACCTAAGTTGGGCATTCCTCATATTCCATGACTTTGCATGTTAACCTTCCCTGTTGCAAATTGTTCTCATAATCTTCTCATCTAGTGTTTGGATTCTTTCTAGTGTAGAAGTTATTCATTGACTTCTCACTCATGAGTCGCTTCTTATTACCAAAGACACGTTTCTCTGAGGATATGACCTGGAGTCGATAGCATCTTAGCCATACTTATAAAATGGGTAGTATAGATCATGTCCGACACATGACACCTCATAATTTGGCTCTGACTGATTGGTTTCCCATTATGTTAGACTACAATACCTTTATTCATATTTTGTGATTTGTGTTGTACCTTTAATTCGATTTGCGCCACTGATGAAATTCATTTCCTCTACTAATAACTTTCACCATTGGTTACCTCTCATTGGGTCTCTTTCCTGGGATGTTCACATTTGGTGTATGTGAGAGATGTACTTGGTGGTATATTCCTACAAAATATTATCCAAGAACTTTCCAAAAACAAATAATTTCATGATATTTTCTCATGTTTGTTGATTGGAGATTCCTTAATTCCTTCCTTCCAGTAGATATATTCCCATCGACATCAACTCATCTTTCTCTGGGAATGATATTTAGAGATTTTTAGTATCTTAGGACTTGTATTCATCAATGTAAGGTTTCCTCACTATTAATAATGGGAATTCATCAATGTCCCATGATAGATAGATTCTATAGGTGTTCGACAATAGCTCATTTATTCACACTTGTTAGGATGTACTAGGTACCTTGAATCCCATTATCATTGTTGGTAGGTTGTATTGCATTTGTTAACAACATACATCGATGAATAGTATTCAAACATTGTTCCCCATGTTCAAATTCAACTCAATTATTCACATGGTAAGAATGTATACATTTCGGTAGTTTGGGATGGAATACCTTGGGCTCTAGTAGCATCCTCACATTTTCTATTACCTAAGTTGTGCAAGAATGTACCACGCCTCTCCTAAAATGGTACTATATGAAGAACTTGTTTACACTTTGTTTCATTTGTTCTCCTATTATATACTAAGACATAGATCAACTCTGTATCTCTTCATGGCTATGATCTATTAGTGACATGGGTCCACTATGTATATTTTTGTGGCCATGATTCAACACTCTCATTTATATTTGATGGACCCACAATGTATTTGATTTAGCGACCATGCTCTTTTCCACTTGAGAATGGGTATGACCACCTTGGGAAGAGAGTGTTGTAATACTTTATTTTTGGTTGTAGATAGATTTCTTGTTCCAATCTTGGTGAATCTGACTTGAGCCTATTGATCAAGATCCCAACACATTATAGTTCATTTCATCCATTTAATTCTCCCCTGAAATCCTACTTTATGGGGAATCTATTATAGCATTTCTTCCTCATTGATTATAAAAACCACCTACATCCCTCTTATACATCAAAAAGTGGAAAATTCATTAAAAAAAACTATTATTGGCGTGTATATACATGTTACACTTTAGAAACACATGTACACTTTTGTATTTGAAAAAATAAAAATATGTGGAATCACATGTGTGTTTCGGGTGGTTGAAAGTCATTTATAGTCCACATGGACTCAATTATACCCAACTGAACACCCTAAACTACCTCTCCAAAAAGATAAAAGAAATCCCCAATATGAAGGATGGAACCATATGCCAACATTGTAATTATATGCTAGAGGAGAATTAGAGTTTCTCTAGGGTTTTTATAGCATCCTTCCCCCTCATATTCCTATGTATGATAAGTTTCCTTCCCTTCTAGAGTGAGTGGGGATATTGATTTTCCATAATCAATCCATTTTACTCCTAGACAAAGGAAGAGTGTGGAAGAATATCTATCAATGGCCTTGGGAAAGGAGAATCCATATTGGTGATGGAGGCGCTATGTTGAAGATTCACATGATGTTTACTTTTGTAGTTGCCTCTTGATTTAAATATAATGTCACTCTTCTTTCCCTCCCAAATTTTTTTTGTTTCATAGTATGATTTGTTTGAACATAATATTTTGGGATCGAATTGATGTTCACCTATTAAAATCAATTTCCTTAGTCAAATCAAGAATTCAATGTTAATTTGTGTTCTTTCATTTCGATAACTAAAAGTATTTGAGAAGGGTCTTTGGATGTGATTTCAGGTACAAAATAATTTTGAGTTTGACTAGAAAACATGACTTGGAGTAATAAATTTGTGAATAATTCAATCGATAAGATGCGAGTGAGTTCCTTCTTATATCTCTTTGAATTCAATTTTGACTGACAAAGTAGGAATCTAGAGTAGGATATTCCCTTGATCTATTAGTAGTTCTAAAACTAGATACTATGTTAGTTTTCCCACAACATTTCTCTAATTGAGTGCCTCCCAACCTGACTAGTAAACTATGTACTTTTTTTAGCATTAATTTGGGCATGTACATAAGATAAGTTTTACAAATAGCCATCTAAGTACTTGTCAATTATACTAAATTATTACATCAAATAAAAAGTATAGTGTGGAGTGACAAGGAATCTCCTCCGTCAATGCCAAAACAAATAACTAAAACTTAAAATATTAAACAACTAGAAATGATCCAAGTGGATATTAGAAGGTCAAAAATTCAAATTCCCCACATTGCAACAAGGATAATGCCATGTCTAAGATTTCATTGAGCCAATTCCAACGGTGTGAACAGTGCACCAAATGGAGTTTGGATACAAAAGTTGTTATGATCTGAAGTTTCAGCACAACAATAATTTTAAGATTGTAGAGTGGAAAAAATTATGCGAAGTGGCACCATTACAAGGGTGAAATGTGGCTTGCATAGTTCCAAGATGGCATTTGATTTAGTAGTGACTTGGAAAAATTGTATTCCAACATGTGGCATCTCAGTGGGAACTTTAACCGAAGGCATGGCCCAATGGATGATCAACGTGTGGGTGTTGGAATATTGATGTGGACCAATTCAGAGTTGCCATGTGACAGCCTGAACAACCAAAATATGATTTTGTTTTACCAAAATATTGTGTGAAGGAATGAGAATTGAACCCACGACATCCAAGACCTATGATAAGCATCTTTACCACTACACCGCTAGAGTTTCTTGTTCAAGATTTTGGGAAAATATTCTTTTATTTTTTCCACCACTTCTCAACAAGCACAAAAGGGGCCATGGATTATCCCTGTCCCATGGTTTCAATGTGGTGGGAGGATACGAGGGCCATGACCCTTCACTCATAGCATTGAACACATGACAACATGTGATTGGGGAATAAACATGGTGGTTGGTTGTTATAACCATACTATCATACCCCCAAAACGGGGGAAATGAAACGTCGAGAAGAATTGCTATATGTTGTGAAATGAGAGAAGGTGAAGAAAATGACATTGTCGTCACCATTAAAGCAGCTAAGAAAATGCCAAATTGTACTGTTGAATAGTTAGATAAGTAAAACATACATCAATCATACATAATTTGTTAGATAATTAAATTTGTTAATGTGTTGTCCCCTTTATGTATTTGTTATAGATTTTTTGAGACTATGTTAGGGACAATTATAAAAAATGGTTTATGCTTTATTAGTATAGCATAATTGTTGCTTCAACTATCATAGGCAAAAATCCTTCACAATTAACAACATAGGAGTAAGTAACTTGTTGATGCTCTAGAAACATTTAATAGAGAAAAATTTGTAGTAATAAGTAACAGTTTCATAAAATTGAGAGTGTTGTAGGTTTAATAATCAAAATTTTGACACTGATTAAATGTAGTATTAAGTAACATGTCTAAATTATTGATAGCCAACAATAAGGATTCAAACGTTGAACCTTGATTATGTACCGTATTTTCCGTGATGTTTGAGTAGTGAAGTGAAGATAATATGATGAGAATATGCAAGGAATAGTATAACTTTTTGGAAATACTAATAAGTTATTAATAGAAACCCATGTGAGTGATGGTAAGTAAAGTGAAATTTGCATGTTTTGTTTCATACAAGAAACTATTTAATTGTTAACAAAAGAACAAAGTGGTAGGTAGTGATCAAGTTTTCCTCTAATTATATTGGCAATCAACATTGGGATGTTCATTTGGCGAGGAGAGTGCATGGATTGAGAGTTACAATGTTAAATGTGAAAGAGATAGAGAATGCAGGTGTGCCTCTTCTTTCTTTCAAAGTGAGACATATGAAGTGTCTTGCATCTTTGCATATCGTTCAAAGGAGAACGATGGTGAAATTCACATTCCTTGTAATGTTGTCGTTCATGACATTGTCATGAAAGTCAAGCCCCGACGTTCAGTGTTACCAATGTCAATGGTTGACCTTGTTAATGCCAAGACTTGGGATTTATGGATAGTCAATGCCCAAGACATATTGAGGGGGATTAATTTCCTATTAGTTTGTTGTATGGGTGGTTTTTCTATGTGCTTTGGTTGGGATTGGTCCCATGGAGGTCCAATGTAATTATCAAATTACATGACAACATAGTCTAGCAACTTAGGAGGGCTAAATCTAGGTGTGTATACAATTTGGATGATCATTTTGAGAGAGCCATTTACTAATCCTTCTTTTACCCACAAATTGTAGGATAACATGACTTGTTTCTTGACAGATAGTAATATTTCTTTTTGGAGTTGATGGTGATAATCTTCTTCTACATCTGCTCCAGTGGTGAAATCTGTGATGGATCTTGCAATAGGAATAACCAACGATTGGAGCATGTATTTGTTATGATTGTTTGCAAGCATGTTTGTTGCAAATAGATGTATTGCTATGTCAAATTGTGAACGCTACTCTATTGACAATAATTTATTATTTCTATACTAGAGGAGGGTCCAATCCTCCATTGTTAGTGTAGCATTGCATATGTTTTTCAGTAGCTGACGGAAAACGTAGTTGAGTGACATCAGTTCCCATTTTCCATAAGATTGTTTCCAAAATGATTACACTGGTAAAGTATTTCATAAACACTTTCCCAGAGTTTCTCCTACATATATAGGCATGTCCATCAGAGGTGGTATTTGGCCTAAATATCCAACAAGAATTATTGACCGATTATCGAATGAGTGGTTGTTTTTTTCTGGAAAGCATTCACGGAAACGACTCTCAATATGGACAAATAGCTTAGGCCCTATGAAGCTCATTTCATCAATGAGAATGTATTGAATATGTTTCATCTCTTCTTGGAACTTTGTTAGGTATTTTCAACGTAAAGGATTCATGTCCTTTATAGGAATCTAAAGTCCTACATGTATAGTGGTTGCATGTATGTTGAATGATGTAACGCCAGTAGGAGCGAGGAGTAGTAGTGGATTATGGCCAACGATTGCTTGACAAGATAGTGCATTTTTAATGGTGTGGATAAGGTATAATTTACCTGTTCCTGTTGTGTCTTGGATGATAATTCTTAATGGCTCCTTTGTTCCTTGTACCTATGAATGTTGTAGGACTATGTCAAATGCAAGTTGTTGATTGTGAGACAATGCATTTATTGAAGTAGGTAGGAGATTTTTATCTTGTATTACTTCCCCACTCTTTACATTGTAGTCGATGTAGGTTGTTGTTGTCTCCAGTGTATTTCTTTATATTTCTAGATGAGATCATTCGTGGTTGGTGTCAAAATATCGAAATCCAAGCACGTCAAGCTCATTAATGTGGACATTGCATGTAGGGACTAATCTTGAAATTTTTTTCCATTCATTCATCTCCATAAAGGGATGGATGGTATGAGTGGTATCCTCATCTTCAGATGTTGGTTATTCAGGAGCAGTTGCAGGGATGTGTTCAACATGCCATGCACTATAGGTATTTCTTATGTTCTCCCAATTTGACAAAATGACATGTGATGTAAGGCATATGTCTTTAGCGAAAGAATTCAAGGGATTATATAAAAGCAATTAAATATAGCAGAAGTCAAGAAATGCATTGGAATATTTGGCTAGAATTGAGGTAAAATGCGGTCAGACATGGACAACTATAGGTACAGTTCTCTTCTTCCATTTTTTCCTTTTGCATGCATGGTTATATGACCATTGTTGTGCAAGACCAATAAGGTAGAAATGGTCCAAATTTGGAGGATGTTGCAAGTAGGAATCTATGAAGTTGGATCCAGATAAACAATCAATCGAGTCACGAGATATACGACGGAACATGTGGCGACCAACATTTAGTTTGATGAAGGACCGACTGCATGTGACAAGAGGAAGTTTTTGTAGCATATGGCAAGTTTCTTGAGCACTAATGTCTCGATCAACAATTGCTTATGAGTGCAGACGATGGTATGGATATGATGTTGGGTCCTGTGGACATGATGCAGCTGTGATTCTAGTTAGCATATGATGGTAGGTCTATGATTTTCCCTCTGCTTTGGAAGCATATTTGGATATGTCCTTTAGGACTGCATACATGACAACACTAGTTGGCAATCCACATTTGCTCACCATGTCTGAAGTATGCTTGGATTATGGATGTTTAAAAGCTCATCATTGCATGCTGGATGATATGTTTTTTGTCCCTTTTCATCAATCTAGAGTGATAATTCATTTTGTACCTTCCATGGACATTTATACCTACATTCAAGTATTAGAATTAATGTTCCATTGATCTTCAAGCAATGAGTTCCATTAGATTTTAATTATTGATGCAGTGAAAAGGAATGAATAACACCCACTGAAAAAAACAAATTTCACAAGAAACAAACAAGAATTGCTTAGTTAATTACAGTATAAAATTCATTCTATCCTAGCATTATACAATAGTAATATATAAAGGAGAATTCAAATCATGAGAGATGAATTTGAATCTACCAACTCAATCTGACTACATGGCTAACTAGAAGTGTCTAAATCAGTATTGGAGTTCAACTAGATAACTTCAGATGTCTAATCCAGTCTCTCAATCAGAGCAGACTAACTGTAGTGGTAGGTGAGAAGTAGGTGAGAAATGGCACCTTCCCACATGCAATCATGCATAACTGGTGCCAACTGAACTGGAGAATATCCAGTTGAATGTAACTGAAGCATAACTAAGCTTAACTAGTTACCAACTGCCAACAACTAAAGGAGGTTGGTGGCGACACTCCCAGTGGCTCCTAAAATGTATGGATTGGTCTAGGAGGTGCCTAAACTGATGCATGAAGGTGCATTCAGTTCCATTTATTCTCTGTCAGTGTTCCCCACACTCTAGTGACTGGTACATGTGGCCCCATTAGGCCAAGTGGACCCATTGGTACTAGTGGACCCGATGGTACTAGTGGACCCAATAATAACTAAACGACTCCTAAGTTAGGAAAATATAATATAATAGACAGTATGGACAAGGGAGGATTATAAATCCTAACATTAAGTGTATTACCTTTTCTGTGCAAGCATGATTTTTCATTGCATTTTGTATGTATTTGGACTCGAGTTAAGAGTTTCTCATAGTAATGAAGTGGGTTGGATGAAAGTATATCTTTTGTATCTAGCAAGAAAGGGTCGTCCTCAATGTATTGATGTGCATGGGTGCGAGCATCATGCTTATATCTAGGATTCCATGTTGTAACATATTTATCGAAGAAACTCTTTGCAGTAATGATTTGATCTGGATATTTCCAATTTAATGCTTCCATGTTATGAGCACCATCAAGCCATAGGAAACCATGTATATGTGGAAAGCCACGATGTTTCCATTCATACCTATAAAATAAATGGTAGAGAATTAGAATAAATGAAAAATTTGTAAAATTTGTACAGAGGCAGAGATAGGTAGTATATAATGTGTACATATACCAGTAATTTGTTGTGTGCATGTTTTGTTGAAGCATCTCCTCATGGAAGATTGAAAATATTTTATCCATGTATGCAACTAAAGTGTGGGGAATATCAATCATATTATGAGTAAGCCATTGTTGATGAGCTGCTGGGTCAACAGGGCTGGCCTCTTGCATAACGGCATGCAAGTCTGGCCATTTTGTGTCTACTACACTAAGAGTGAAGAATAATGTGGGCCATTGCAACTGTGTGATCATTTTTTTCTCTCAGTCCTCCATAGTGTCCAATATTCTTTGGTTCCATGGAGGTGTGCTTTAAACCACATGACATGCTCTGGAAGGTTGTCTTTAGGAATGTCCTGTAGATGTATGGGCAATTCCTCAATTGTGGTTGGTATGTTATGCTCCTATTGTTGTCTGAAGAATAAATTAGCAGTTGCCTCACTCATGTGGTGCATAATTAAGTTGTACAAGTAGTATCTGAAATGGGGATGGTGACCAAATCTGTTGTCATGGTATCTCATTAAGTGTAATGCATAACCATCAAGTGGAATGTTCTTGATACACGGTTGGAGAGGTAGTTCATCCCCGTTTTGGAAAAGAGCTGGGAATTCCATGTTGAATAGACCCTATATGTTGTACTCATTGATTGGTGATGACCCAATAGTTGGCCAGTCAATGGTAGTTGGTGTAGTAGTAGATGTAGTATGAACAAAATCTTCGATTTTTTCCATTTCTCATTATGCATTAGGTAATATGAAGGGAAAAGAAGATACTGTGTGTGATGGTTGGATAGAAGTGTGGTTATCTAGGTAAGGGATATTTGAATCGATTGAAGAGGAAACACCATTGTCTATAGAAATAGAATGGATTTGAGAGGAGATATTAGTTCATGCTTCTGGAAGTGATGAAATTGAGACATGGTCAATTTGCACATCACTATAATATTTGTCATGCTACATATTATAAAGAAATGAATTTAAAACATGTGATTTGGTCACATAACAAGAATAACAATTACCTTATGTTCCATGCCTCTTCACAACCAAGATATAAATATCTAAAAGGTGACGTTGAAGGAAATTTTCAATTTGAACAGTTTGTTGGTGGTGTGACCACTATACTTGTATTGTCCACCATGGGCATGCCTGACCTGCAAAATTGGGCTAACACGAGCAATGAGCATTTATTCAATTTGAGGAAGTGCGGACAACACATTGGGTTGGGAACCGGGGTCATAACATTCTACCCTCTTCTATAATGTATCATATTTAACAAAAAGTGAAAAGATTCATGGAATATTTCGTATTTTGGGAATACCATTTTTCTCGTAACTCATAATTGGGAGGACTTTAGACCATTGGAAAGGTATTGAAACTATCTACAAATTTTTGGTTTTCAGTTTTTCCTAATTCCTTACCTTTTTTATGGGGAGGGAATTTTAGTAAGAAGGCATCTTTTAAAACATGCTTTTCAAAAAAACATCTTTTAAAAGATGTTCTTTTTACTAAAAATCCCTCCCCGAAAAAACGCTAAGGAATTAGGAAAACCGAAAAACTGAAAAGTAGTAGATAATTTCAATACCTTTCTAATGGTCCAAAGTCCTCCCAATTCTGAGTTACGAGAGAAAAGTTATGCCTAAAGTACGAAAGATTCCTAGAATATTCTGGTATTTTTTCAAATAGGATACAGTTTGGGAAAAATAAAACCTTATGGTCCATATTATTCCATTTGGATAATCGATGACCAGTGATTTCTCTTTGTCATCGATGGAAAATGTGTCCAATGGAAAATGGATGAATAACAATACCAGGATATGACTCCATACAAGTAGTACATGTATGCATGATGGACAAGGCGTCAATTCGTTTGTGGAAATTTTGCATAGCTTGTGTATGGTCCTGATGTTGAATATTACAAATTTGAAAGTGAGTAAGATATTGTTGTCATGGATGATTTTAAGGAACCATACTGATTTAAAAGTGTATAAATGTTGGCGAATCTTACCAATTCTTAAAACACCAACTATAAAATGTTTGGCGATATTTTTCAAAAAATATTTTAATTTCCAAGGATTTTATATGGTTTATATAATAATTTAGCGATTTTTAGGGTGAAAAAAGTTTACCCCATCAAAATTGGGCGAAACAGAGCTTCAAAAATTGCAAAATAACGAATCTTTTTTTCAAGAAAACCCCATAAAAATGTCCCATGGGCTAAATTTCACCCCTAAAATTATCCCTGAATTTGTTGTTTACTATTATTTGCAGTCTCTCTACGTCTCTTTAGACCATCTTTATGTTCAACATATATTTTCCTGTGATGTTCATTTTGTTGGAGTGTAGATGTAGATGGTATAGTGGTGAGTGTTGAATTTTCTTTGGTCCATTTATCTCTTCTTTTTTTGTTGATTGTTGTAGAGTGGACTATATGTCACTAATTGTTGTAGTTCTTCTTTCTATCAGAATCACACTTTGAAGATGATATATTTTCTATACCTATTGGAATGTGTTGTTGAAATATAGTATGCAATTGTAGTGACTTCGAGAGTACTTCAAATATGGTGTATGTTGGTATTGTTTAGAGTAGGCATGCATTCTTCTCAGGAAGGAAATTAGTCGCCATGATTTTATTTGCAATATTTGATTGTACCTGCAAGGAAAACATTGCATGATTTTTAAATATATCTTAATTAAATTGAGAGTGCATATAATTTTAGAAAGATGGAAATGAAATTGTATGATATGTTGGATATGAATGTGAAGGTTATATCCCCTTCAATAGAAAAGTAATAAATTGAAGGAAAACTTTATATTAATAAATTTTTATTTAGTATGTACATGTATAAAGTAGGCCACGATACTTTTTTGTTTGCAAAAAAAAAGGCATAACACATGCCTTAACTATTCAGCCAAAATTTTAGGGATGGGTGTGTTTTATTTTGGATTTTTTGTGCAATCCATTTTATCACATGCAATTACAATATTTTTGGTATGTTTCTAATTGGAAAATGTTTTGTCATGTACTTCCAATTTGAACAAGTAACCGTTGAAGAAAATCTTGGAGAAGATGGTTGTGGTTTCTTTAGTATCTCCTTCATAACCATATTCAGAAAACTTCAGAGCATGTATATCGATAATTTTTTCTACAACATCCTGGAATGTAATTAGATCATATTTCCCTATGTGGTATGCAATGTTGAATTGGAATATGTACCTATATTCACATTCAAATGTGCGTTGATTGCACCTTTGACACTTCCCTATACCATCCTCAATAGGTGTGAGTTTTGTTTTTCACTTTTGATCTTCAAATGTAAGTGAGAATGCAGCATACCAATAGTTGTCTATATCCATAGAAGCAATAGTTTCCTCAACTAAAATGTATGAAGGGTCCACCCCTGTACCGATCCCTTCAATTTGTATGTCAGAAAAATGCTTGTGTATGGAATGATGTCCTCCTGAAGCACCATGTGCAGATAGTGAGTAGCATTGGAGGTATGTACCTAGATTTTCAAACCAAGTTTGCAATTGCTGAGTTTCTTTGATATCAGGGTTGATGTAAAGCTGGGATGAGAAGGTTGTAGTAATTGAGATCTTATTGAAGTCTACTATTTTCCCAGCCTTAATATCAATTATTGGAAAGCTATATGGTGGCATATTGCTCTAGATTATATTTATTGCATAAGACCCCCACAATGTGACCTCTATACTATAACTTAACATGTCCTTTAGCTGAAGGGTCCTCTTATGTGTCTCCATTCCATTTTTCCTCATGATGGTTACTGGAGGGCTAATGCATATAACAACTCCAATAATATCAACTACAGATTTGTTGAACAGAGTTGGTAATTCATTAATAGGAGTGAAGATGAAGTTATGGTTTTCTATTGAATGTTCATCATGTAAGCAAGCTTCTATGGTGGAGTTACTGAAAAGATTTATTTCCCAATCATTTTTCAAATGATTGAATTCTCTCTTTGTAGTTTTGATGAGACCTTTTGATATTGTGTACAGTTTACCAATATGTATTGAAGGGTAGAACTGTGTTGCTTGGATGTTGAAGCATGTGATGTGTATTTCAGTACCCACAATATCAATGATGTCAAAGCTAAACACATGTCCAGGCCCCCTAGCATTGGTGAAGGTGCAAAGGTCAATTTTTGAAAGGACTCTGACTTTGAAGGTCCATTCTTGCATATATCGCTGTAAAGATTTGATAGGAGTAAATCTGGGGGGTGTGTTAGTTTTTTCTAATTGGTGCTTTCCAGGAGAACTTACATCATTGTTCAACAATGGGCCACCAATAATATATGATGTCATAGTATGCACCTGTATATCATGAACTATAAGAATCCTACAAAACATGAAAATAAATGTATGGTTAAAGAGTAAGTAATATAAAGTTTGGTTACTGTGTGTGATTTATGTGGTTGAGAAATAAGTAGTAGGGAAAAGTAGAAAAGTGAATACATACTTGTTCTTTTGGATATATTTACAAGTGAAGTTATTTATTTGAACCAATGATCTAATTTCCACTTGAGATGATGTGAAAAAGGAGCTGAGAGGCGAGGCAAATAGACTTTGTATTGTAGCATTTCCATCAGATAGGTGTATAGAATGACAATCTTCAAAAGTTGGTGTGAATTCCAAAATTTGCAAAATAGGATTGCAAAGTACCCTCCATTTCCAATCCTTTATATTTCAATGTTAACATTGACGTCATCACTATAAATTTCTCTTTTCAGAGGAGTTCTGTGTAGGGGGGCCCAAACGTAACCTAAGAAGAAACACTTTTGCATCAATATATATAGGTTGAGTAATTTTTTGAAGGATGTCTATAACTATTTGAACACCAAGAATTTGTAAAACAAGTACAAATATACTCTACATTTTCTGTAAAGAAAGAAATTCCTAGAATATGTTTAACAAAAGTATACCATGTTATGAATAATACCATTGTAAAAGTATACGATCATGATATAGCCATATTTTATATATAGAGAGAGAATTCTAAAAAATTATATTATATTTACTTGAAATATGTATAACAAATAACTCTTATTGAATAGATATTAAAATATGAACTTGAATAGTGAAAACTTTAATGATTGGTTAATAAATTATGCATATTAATGTTTTAATGTAAAGATCATATTTCTTGGTTAGTAGGAATTTGAATAAAAATGAATAAGTTGATATATCTAAAGCTTGAATGCTTGGGTATTAAAATACATACTATAATGTAAAGGCCTTTTTTTGTTAGTAGGAATTTGAATTACAAATTGAAGAAGATGATAACAAATTTAGAAAACATATTTTATAATTACAAGTACTCGTAATAATGTGGATTTTTTTTTGTTGCAAAAACATTAAATATCAAATGTGTCAAATGATATACATAAAAGATATATATTGGATTACATGTAAAAATGTAAAGATATGTACATTCTAGATAACCGATAAGAGATGGTTATGTTCAAAGTGTGGGAAAATATGTAAGGTCTAAGAAATGTTGGAAGAAAGCATCAACCTCAACCATGTTTTTCCTTACAATTTTTCTTTTTGTTTGTGGTTTTAATAACACAATTTTCTTTTGCTCTTGTTGTACTCTCTTTGGTAGTCTTCACAACATGAGATTTAAGACCATTTTGAGCCAAATGATGTGTTGGTTCATGTTTCAATGCATCCTCTATGATGTCATATATTATACCAAAGCCTTTAGAGAATGGAGGTTTTGTTTGGAAACCCGAAATGAAAATTGTTCGTTTATTTGCAACATTAAATTTCCTCGCCAGTTCCTCTTTTATATCTAGCCTGGAAAGATTACCCCCTCCAGGATGGATAACATGGATTTGAAATTTCCTTCTATGTAGATGGAGGTCATCTACAAGATGTCGAGTGCAAACTGTATGCCTTTTTCTTGGGTCCACCATTTCTACTTTAGTTGGGAATTTATATTACAATTTTGTGGTTTATCTGTAGAAACCTTGCAACAAAGGAAGTAACATAGTAAGTTTATTTGTAGAGCGCACACATTTGTTTTATGTTAAAGACAATGATAAATAGAAACAATATAAAATGAATGAAAAAAAGAGAATGTATAGTAATCAATATGTATGTGTCAAAATATTGAATAGAGAAAATATTGGCGTATTTATTTGGAAATGAAAGACAAAAAAAGGTGTGTATGATTTCCAATGACATTGAGTGACCCAACTGGATCTATGGACTATAAACTAAGATGTTCAATCATTTATATGAAGCTTCACAAATAATAATAAAAAAGTGAGTACGAAGTACATAACTATAAATTGAATATAAAAAAATTCAAAATCTAATTGTAAGCATATATTCTTTCAAACTACTATATGTTTGGAAGAGTATATAAGATAAACCATACTTTGTTAAAACAAATAGAGGAAAGAAAGTTGTTATGTTTATAGGCATATGAAAAATGGATAATAATGAATTGGTAGGTGTAGAGGATTGTTTTTTAGATGAGATATATGATGAAAATACCTAAGTGTAGTGAAAGTGTAATATTGTTGGTATCTTATAACATATCTTCTTATGCAAAGTTTTTTTGTTTATATATATATATATATAAAGCTAAAGTAGATTTCAATTTCATTGATTAAATCAACATCATGATATATTTAGTATTTGCAAAGTTGTTAACCATAAATTTAATAAATAATCATGTGTAAAGGTATTGAATGAAGAAAATAATGGTAAGTTTAGCTAAAAATAAAAGACCAAACAAAACGTGTTTGATTTATAATGGGTTATAAAATAAGATGTACAATGGTTTATATGGTTGATGGGGGACCCCTCATTAGATGGGATCAAGTACAGTGTCCATTGTCAGTCTACTATCCAACTTGGGATGTGTAAGAGGGGCTTCATGAGTCCACACAACCCTTACTCTTGACGTATGATAACATATCTAATCCATCACATTTTGAGTTTAAGTAGTATTGTTAAGTACTACTATGTTGTGTTTCCATCAATCTAAGATTATACTAACATAATTATAAATTGAATATCAACAAAAGAAAAGTAGAATGATATGCATTGCTTTTCAACTACTATGGTTTTAGGAGAGTAGATATCAAGGAAAAATGTTTGTCAAGAAAAGACATAGTAGTAGATTGATATGTTTACAAGGATACTAATAGACAGTTAAGTTTTTAGGGTTGTTTGTTTAGATGATATATTATGGAAATTACCAAACATGTATGTAAAGTGTAATATAGTTTGTAACTTGTATTTTCTTGTAATATAGTTTGGAGCATGATGTCTTTTCTTGTTGGTGTTCTTCTTTTTGTTCTTGGGACAATCTCTGGAAAAATTTCCCTTTTCATCACAAGTATAGCATCTAACTTTAGATAGATCTCTTCTGGGTCTTCTACGGTTATCCCTCTGATTCTGGTGGTGATCTTTTCCTTTTTGTGATGAGAGTGCTCCCTGTAGTTATTCTTGGTGTGTGTTGTGAGAACTTGATCTTAATTTACCATCTTTTCTTCTCGAGCTATAATCTGAGCTTCTTCTTGTGAGCATTCCTCCCACAACCTACTGAAAGTGATTAACTTTCTTCTAGCACAAATTCTTTGAACAAAGGAGTCCCATGACCTAGGGAGACCATTCAAGGTGGTCATGACAACTTCTCCATTTTCTATGTCTTCTCCCACAGCTTCAAGTTGTTCCTTAATTTGAGAGGCCCTTGTAAAGTATGAGTGTATGGTCTTTGCATTCTGGATCTTCACATTATTCAACTGATTTCACAAGGTCGTCTTTTGATTTATATTATTTCCCTCAAATAGCTTGGTCCAGGAAAAAATCTCTTTAGGTGTCTTTAAGGAAAACATGTGTGGTATAAGGTGATCCTTGATAGAATCAACAATAATCCTCTTGTCCTTGACCAAGTTATTCTTGTGCAAGGATTTGGCCTCATCTCCCTCTGGAACTGGAACCTCTTCATTTATGTAGGTGTCCAATTCATTTTCTTGAAGGACAAGTGAAATCCTATACTTCCATGCTCGAAAGTTATCAGCTCCTTCAAGCTTACCCTCAAGCTTGGTGTGGTGAGACATCTTAATGAGAATCTCAAATGAAAATATAAAAGATTTAGATCTTACCAATTTGAGATGCTTGGGCTGGATCTGAAGCCAATCTTCTACAGTTCTCATTTTTTTGGTCCAAAGTCAAACTAGGGTTTCACATTCCCGAAGTTCTACCCAACCAAAAACTTCGATCTTGATCTCAAAATTTCCATTTTGAGGAGGATAAAAATACTAGGAGGATTGCACTCCAAAATTCCACTTCTGTGAAAAACGCTAATTTCTCGCAGTAGTGATAGGTCAAAAATTGAAAAATGCTCAGAATCAAATTCTGCTTTGACAGAAAAATAAGCCCTCCTAAGGAGAGTTGGCCTAGCCTCCTTTTCTTGATGCTCCGTGGAGAGAGATCCAAAAATCAAGAAGCCCTAGATTATGCAGCTGCACTATGCCTTCTTTTAAGTTTGCCTCTGTTACCATGTTAGATTTTACAGTTTATTCAATATGATATAGGATCTTACCTGAGAGAATAACATGCACAACAATAATCACAAGAGACAAGAGACACACATATTTTTCCTCAAGGAAAACACAAAGAAGAAAACCCTGCAACTTCCTTAGAGATAGAATGAGCACCAATAGAAAAAGTAAAACCCAAAATATGGAGATTTTCTCCAACAATTTCTCTCTCTCCTACTTGTGCGAACTTGTCCTCTCTTCTACTCATGCAAACTTGATGAGTGAGTGTATGGATAAATACAGAGGCACCCTCTCTATTTATACTTTATCTTCACTTGAATTTTTCCCTCAACAGGGCTGACTTCTTTAGGAGAGTCTAATAACCCTATTACAACTTAACTCTTGGGTCTAATGCCCTGACATACAATGGAGGGTTATCCTCAATGACTTTACATGACTTAAATACAGTAATGACTCTCCCAGATGGAGGAATGAACATCTTCGTTGGAGTTACAATAAACACAATATGAAATATACAAGTGAATATCTTCCAAAGTTACAATGACATTAACATATTTTGGACTTGTAATCAATATATTATTTGTGGGAAAGTAACCAAGAGGGGAAACTCCATATAGGCAATTAGACTTAACCAACTTTAAAAGGACAAAACTACATTTGAACTATGCCATCTTTGGAGAGCTAACTCAAACTATTTAAACCCTCATTTCCATGAGAGAGGGGATACAATTGGGCGTTGGAATGCATTTGTGAGGGAACTTGCGAGATCTCATCTTTGAGTTACCTTTTTAAGAGAGACTCCATGAGGAGGCTCCAATTGTGAGGGACTTCATGAATTATGAGAGAGTCAGTTTAATTTGACTCCATGATGTATGGTGATCATGATTATATACTTTGATGTTATTTGGATATTGGAGCTTGTTCGAGGCTTGGAGCTCATGAAGGCAATTTGAGAGAACAAGTGTAGTTGCATCATGTCCGAGTTGATCTAGCTTCTGAGCACCCGATTAATTTTTGTTAGTGATTATGAAGTGGTTGTTGTCTGTTTAGCAAATGACGCAAGTGTGACCGTATGCTCTTGTTTTGAAGGATGTTTGTAAAGGGGTTGATAAGGGTATGTTTTTGGGTCTGTTATGCCCTTGTTTTTGTAGATGGTTTTGATAGTCCATAGAGACTAAATGCAGGAGGATCCATTTTGATATAAATCAATTTTATGCATCATGATAATGGATTGGACACTCCATTTGGAGTAGTTCCAGAGACGTAGCGAGGGAGTTCCTGGTGAACTTTGTTATCACATTTTTTTCATCATGTGCTTGAATGTCTTGTATGATCATGTGGTTGGTTTATGATGCACATTGTATGGAATGCTTGTTCACATGCACTAACATCAAAAAAACTGTCATCATCTATACTTTGATGTGGGAAGGTTTTCACCAAGTTCGAATCAAGGTATTTATGAAAATACAATACTATTTTATATTGGTTAAGCTAATTAATAATAAATGAGCTTATTTAGTAAAGGATTGTGCTAAAACTTACCCACTGTCCCTCAAAGAAAATTTTAATTAAGGCATGGAGTATGATGAAGATCTCCCTCATATATATATATATATATATATATATATATATGAGAACACAATATATAACGAGCCTATATTTAATGAGTGAAACAAGAAAATTAAAAAGACTAAGTGTTATTCTATATTTTATGTGGGAAGGATTTTTGAAAGTGTGTGTTCAATACTCGTGAAATAAAAAAAGATATATACCCCGAGCCTTACTCAATTCTTGCTTAGTGATACTTCTCTTTATTGTTTGCATCATATCACACCACTTGAAGAAACACGAATATGGTATTCTCCATTTCTTGTATGTTGTCTTTGGGGACAGGGATGCCTCCCACTTTGGATGGAATTCACTAACACGTTGTTTAAAGATAAGTTAAAATGAATCATGCAATGAGGAGACTGTTCAATTTAAAGATAAGTTAAAATCTGTAATGTTTAACAAATAATCACAAAACTATACTTCAATTGTGCTAAAACATTACGTAAAAGAAAAAGTATAATGTGGAGTGCCAAGGAAAATCCTAGATCAATGCCCAAACGCTATTAAAAAAAAACACTTACAATCTTAAACAACTATAAAAATAATAAAGTACGATGTTATTTTATATAAATTGATTATGCATAAGTGGAATAATTTAATGGTAAATGGGTTTTATTGAGTAGAGGATTGTGTTCAAACTTCCTATCACCTAGTTTCCCTTAAAGAACTTTTAAATTAAGCTATGGATTACGATGCGGATATATATTATCTTTAATATATGTATGGAGATATGGAAGAACATAGTGCTTTTCTGGATGAGCCATTTATTTTAAATAAGGTACCAATATTTAATAAGGGAAATAAAGAAATGAGGAGAGATATTACTCTCTATTCCATGTGGAAAATGCCCTTTGATCAAGACTTTTGAAAGTGTATGTTCACTATTAGAGAAACAAAATGATATCTTCCCTAAGTCTTATGAAGGTCTTGGGTAGTGAAACCTCTCATAATTTTTTGTGTAAAGTCACACCACTCCTAAAGTATTGTTCCTTGAAACATGGATATAGTAGTCTCCATTGCTTATATTCAATCTTTAGAAAGAGTATTTTGACCCATCAAATTCACATTCTACTTTGGATGGAATTCACTAACATGTTGACTCATTCTAAATCATGCATTAAGCAAATAGAAAAGTGTATTTGGAAAGATCTTAATTGTCACCCAAACCCTTGACCAAAAGCTCGCAAGTATGTTAAGTTTTGTGTTATAA
This sequence comes from Pseudotsuga menziesii, assembly GCA_001517045.1. NCBI lineage: Eukaryota > Viridiplantae > Streptophyta > Pinopsida > Pinales > Pinaceae > Pseudotsuga > Pseudotsuga menziesii. The sequence goes on from LPNX010520936.1 coordinate 59,879, forward strand.
AGTGTCTTCTTCACTCTATCAAATTGATGATGGTAATAAATTACCTTTAAATACATGAATGTGCCTAAACCATGCTTCACATTCCAATCAATAGACCGTCATGTTAAGGAAAATTGTCCACAATGAAAAAAAAAATCTTCCTAAGAAATATGAGGAAATATAATATTATATAAACTAATCATCTATATAAAATCTATATGTATATATAGCACTCATCATTTCTCCTAATATTAGAAAAACATTATTTGAGTAAAACCATTCCTATCATTAATCATTATTTTATAAGCATTAATGAAAAGAAAGAATAAAAGATCGTGGGGCAAGAAAGGGTTATAATAATGTAAGAAAAATCGAAAACACCACCAAATTGTCTAAAGGTGATACGGGAAAGAAAAATATGTGTTATAAATAATGTGAGAGGAGTGACTCTCCCTTGAAATAAATTGATAGTTATAGATATGGTTGTGCCTCAGATATTGAATGCTCATTGTTTTCAGGAGGTGAATGTTTTTGGTTTTGATATTGCTTAGGGATGGCCCTCTTATTATAATGGTTCAGTGTAAATATTAAACACAATTAAGGTTCTAGATATGTTATCGTTGATTATTTTACTTATCTAATCATTTAATGTTTCACCAAGCTCAAATCCTCTTTAAATATGTGTTTGGGTCACTGACATATTAATCAATAATGCAATAATATATTGAAATGTTTATTCTCCTTATGTACTAGTAGATCATAATCATTTATGATATTAGATTGAAACCTTCTTTTGAACATGTATTGCATATTACTTTGGGATTTTATTATGGTTGAATGGGATGATGACAAGGAATTTGGACTTATTTCAATAATTGTATGTAGGTCATGGGTATATAAATGGTTGTATGAGCCTATTGCAACATGACTATATTTTAGATGTTTATGTCAATTGCATATAAAAGTATTCTTATTATAACAGTTGGTTTAAATTTTCTAATAGGAAAATATAAACTAACAAAAATTATGGAATATTGAACAAGACTTATGCTCCTAAAGAGAGGCTTTCCTTTTATGAAGATAACAAGCAACACGTAGGCACCCTTTATAAGAACTATTAAAATTCTTTATAGCTATAGAAATACGGTAACATTGAGTAGGAGAAAAAGAGAAAAACAAAACAGATTGACATTAGTTGTGATTGACAACTTTTTTAGAAAAATATTTGCACAGTGTTTCGTTGTAGGAAGAGGAAGTTGAAGAATAACATTTTCTTAGATTCACTAAATAATATCATACTTGTAATGCCTAGTTTCAAGAATGATTATGGTGTATTAAAGAAGGTGATGATACATCTATGTTTGATTTTTACTTCTTTAAATGTAAAATTTCTTCAAAAAGAATATGGGTTTGAGGAATCCTAAAGGTAACATAATTGGGTAGTTATCTAACATTAGATAGATATCCAGCCTTCAATTTTAAAACATATTTTTCTAAGTACGCCATGTCAAAGAGTGTAGTTTTTTCTACGGAAGCATGAAAAATTGTGGTTTCTCCTAAAGACTAGAGCACTAAGAGGGACTTCCTTATTATTTAAAAGTTATTCCAAAATACATTCTCGATTCCTTAAGATGAATTAATCATGGAAAACCTCGTTGTGTATATAGTCTCCCTTGTTATGTTTTTCAAAATGTTGATGTTCGTTAGACATGGAATGTTGTGCATAGCTTAGAAGTAATTTTTTCCATCAGGGAGAATGACTGAACTACATATTTAATGATTTATCCCAAAGTGATTTACTTGAGGATATACCGGGTTGCATACTCTATAGTTTGTTGTGATAAAGTTATGTTTATTTAGGGAAGCCACTTTCTTCATTGGGTTTTGATAGAATGGAGTAGTATTGAGTAGGATATGGAGTATGGTCAACTAGTTATTTTGATAAAACAAAGTATTTATATAAGGCTTATTGTTACACCTAAATTTTTTCTCTATGCTCAATCCCCTAAAGTGATTTGGCTAAACCATCTTTTGAGGAGCCTTTCTACTCAACTCTAGGATATCTGACGCACCGTGCCTCCTAACTTAGGGATTTAGACTAGCCTAACGCCTCTTTCTTGCTGAAAAGATGCATCGATGACACTTGTTTCCTAAAGACAAAGAGCGCCAGTGCATCCTTCCCATGTACAAGGAGCATCAACACTATCAAAAAGGTAAAACTAGAAGACTTCGAGGACCTTATAAATGAATTTCATCATGGAGGCTTATCCCAACTGCTTGGAGTAGGTTGAATTTGTACCCCTAAACTCTAGGGATCATTCCTCACCTTCCTCCTAAAATATCTCAACCCCTTTGGGCCCTCTTTGGCCTATATATACAAGATTCCCTTCATTGATATATGAGGTAAGAGAAATAAGAGAGAACCTTTATGTTGTTGGAATTACTATTGGTATAAGAGGAAAATAGTGTGGTTGTGAGTGAGATTTGTAGAGCTTGTGTAGTGTGTGTGAAAGTGATGTCAAAGGCATTGTGAGAAAAAAGCTTCAATATCAAGGCTATGGTTGTAGTTTTCTTCTCTTATATTGTTAATACAAACATGTTCCCATTTCCCATGAAATATTTGTGTTAATATTGATTGTTCATTACTTTCTCCTTGATCATTAGTATAGATCATTGAATTATCTTGTTGTTTTCACTATTGTATCTTCTTCGTCATATTATTTTCTAGGTACAGTTGATCGTAGGAGAACTATAAGGATAGGATCACCTTCATCGTTGAGGTAAGAAATCTTTGAATTCAAGTAGTTCCATAATCTAGGGAAAGGATGCATCACTGTGACTTTTTGTTCTAGATATGCCCCATGTAAGCCAGGGGAAAAATATTTTTCCGCTTTGATTGAGAATTTCTAATAACAAATCTAGCGACCATACTGGGGATAACTATATGAGTTTTGATTTTTATTTTGATTACAAGATTGAAAAGTTTTTAGCTCACTCTTTCAAGGATCTTTGGTGAGAAATCCATCTCATTTCAACCCAATTTGCCTTCTTTGGTTTGTGTCTACACTTACCGAAATTTCAGTTTGGTGCACAATGGATTATCTTAAAGGATGCATCACAGTGATTTTTTTTCTAGATCTTCCACATGTATACTAGGGAAAAGATATTTGTCCGCATTGATTGAGAATTTTTTATAACAAAATTGGAAACCATACTGGGGATATTTACTTCTTTGATCTTCCTAGATTCGTCGATGCACCTCTCCAAGAAGAATGATACTACTACTGCCTCGTAGCCAAACTATTTCAGCTCACCTTGTCGACACTTTGTGAGATGGTATTTGAGGGTTACCAATAGCCCCTCAATCCAGTTGAAGATGGTTGGTGCCATGCACTCCAACACGTAAAACATATGTTCCCGGGTAATCTGATGAGAATCTCTACAACCCGCTACCTTCTCTATGGTGAAAGCTACAGTCCTTAATGGTCGATATACAATATGTTTTATCAGAATATTCCCCCTTGGGACCTTGTTCTAACTACACAATACTCACCAATAAGGTCGTCGATAAACCCCTCCCCTCATCTAAGACATGTGATTGATATTGGACTTCCTCTCCTGGATAGCCCGGTAAGAAAGTAGATTCCCTTGACATCAATCATCAAAATATGGGTCCCAACCTGGAAATGTTTTTTTATCTAGGTCCCACATCTATATCAAATGATACAACAAATAAACATGGGATCTCATTCCTAGAACCCTGAAGTACTTAACGATTCCACACTCCCTTAGCTCCCTCACAGTAACTACGGTCATTTTTTGCTTGATCATCATCTAGTTCATGCTCGCGCTCCTTCCAAATCACCATTTTTTGAGTCAAACACCTATGGGACATCCATATGGTAACTATTAGAATCCATTCATTGAGATAAAACTTGAATTTCATCCTAGTTTTGTGTTTTTTGGAGAGTCATGGCCACTAATGCTCTTTCCCTATGGGAATAGAGCGACAGAGCAGTACCTCCTAAAGGATAGAGTGCCCTTGACGCTCTTTCCCCTTTAAGGTATTTCACTAATGCCACTCACGAAAGGGAGAAGAGTGTCACCTAGGGCACACTCTTCTCCTTGGAAAAACTCTCCTATAAATTCCAAAAAATATGCTAAAAATTCAAATTTTAACCATGAAAGGGAAGGGAGGGATGATATCTCTTACCTGCTTCTAATGTTTCATCAATTGGTTTCCCGTAGCTCCCGAAAGCCTTGTTACAAATTCCTCTCTCAAACACAACTTTCACCCTATTTTTATGGTAAAAATCACAATGGTAAGAATTTTTTACTATTTCACTATTTTATATTAGTTTTTTTTATTTTTAATTAGAAATAATTAGTGAAATATTTAAATAATATGGGTTTTTGCTGTGATTTTCTATAGTTTTCATGGTGAAATTATTCTAATGTTGTTTTTGAATATTTTAGGGCCTTATTGGGCATTCTTGGCTGCGATCGAGCTTCCTTTTTACTTTTGCGCGCTCTAGTTCAAGTTGAAAAAAAGTTTCGAGCGCCTTTTATACCCTCATCGTGCTCATTAAAAATTCAATGAAAATGTATCAAGTGTGCTTTTACCACTTTTTTGGACTCATTAAAATGGATGACAAAAAAATAAACCCCCTTGGCGTCGTCTTTAAGCTCTTTTTAGAATCTTTAAATATGAAAAGATTTCCAAGCAAACTTGATTCTTTCACGCTTGTAAAAGTACTTGAAAGGTCATCTATTATGTGATCGTTTACCCCTTTTTCGAACTCGTTAGACTCATTTACAAAAAAGATATACTCTATTTCATTGTGACTAGAAGAGTTATCCTGGGTGTTGGTTTATACTTTTTCAGACCTTAGGGACTAAATTTACAAAAAAATCCATTTTGGAGTCTTCTTAATCACTTCATACTCTCTAAATATGAAACGACGACTGAGTTTTCCTTCTTCGAACTCGTAAAATTAAATGTTGAAGGACCCTTTTGGGGAATGAGCCCCTCATTTCTAAGGTTCATAAAACATATGATATTGGACTCATCATTTGATGAGCCATATTGAGTGTTTGTTAACCTTTTCAAGCTCATTAAAAAGCAAAGTGGTACTCATCCATCATGATGGGGAAATTAAAGGAATGGGGAATATATTTTATTTGTATTAATGGCAACTTAGTCCACCCTTGAAGATGGCACATGTCTACAATTTCATACAAATGGTTTGGTATTCAGCTTGTCCTCGAGTCCATCCACTTTCATGAGTCATTTAACTCCTTTTAGTTAATTCAAAGAATGCATCGTCTCGTCTTTTCATTATGTCTGGTCTCCGCCTCGATCGAGTCAATGCTACCAAGTCACTTGGTGTGTCATTCAATGTTCAAAGGAATTATTTACTATAGTCTACCTATGCATTTACTTTTCCTTCCTTTGAATCGGTAATATATAATTCATCCCTATGGTTGTTCCATTATCATGATATCTTCAAAATCACTTTTGTTCCAAGTTTCATGTTGATTATGGGGGGGGAATTATTTCCCTCCTTCGACGAGTCTATTCCCATCGACACTAGCACATCATTCAGGAATCAGTATTAGAAACCAATCAAGTACCTTGAATGCTGCATTCCATAATGGAGGGTTTCCTTGCTTTCGACAGTGGGATTTCATCATTGGCCTCTGGTTGGAAGATTCCTATGATTGTTTGACTTCATCTTATCTATTCACATTTGTAGGAATGTACTAGGTTACCTTGGGAATCATTGACATTAATGGTGACTTCCATTGCACTTGTTAACTGTATACACCAATGACTGGTAATCAAGTGTTTTCTACCATGTTCAAGATCAGGACATCTATTCACATGAATAGAATCATATTATTTGGAACTGGAATGAAGACCCTTAATGGTTAGGTATTCGCTTGAATATGCACCTATCTTCAGGTTTTGATCGAGTATTTCTTGATTCATTGCATGGATCCACATTTTATGTATGATGGCTATGCTCAGGTTTGGGTCAGGATGACATAGATATACAATCTATATTCTGTAGCTATGTCCTGATTTGAGTCTTGTCAATCATGGATCTACAATGTATTGTTGGTAGCCATGACATAGTCATTATACATGGATGTACAGTGTATTGTTCAACAACCATGATTTTAGTCAGATAGTTTGTAACTTGTCTTATGTCAAATCTTCACTCACCACTCTTTTGCCTCTATTACTATATCATAGTTAGAAAATCATTTCACCTATCATATCCTTCTAGCTTCATAATTTTGGGGGGCATTTTGTTACACCTAAAATCTGTCTCTCTGCTTAATCCCCTAAAGTGATTTGTCCAAACCATCTTTTGAGGAGCCTTTTTTCTCAACTTTAGGATGTCTAATGCACCATTCCTCTTGACATAGGGCTTGAAACTAGCATGATGAAACTTGTTTCCTGAAGACAAAGAGCATCAATGCAACCTGCTTATGTACAAGGAGCGTTAGCACTGTTAAAAAGGTAAAAAGAGAAGACTTTGAGAACCTTCTATATAAAATCCCTCGTGCGAGGATTATCCCAACTACTTGGAGTAGGCAACATTTGTACCTCTAACCTCTAGGGATCATTCCTCACCTTCCTCCTAAAATATCTCAACTCATTTGGCCCTCTTTGGCATATATATACAAGCTTCCCTTCATGGATATGGGAGGTAAGAGAAATAAGAGAGCACCTTTATGTTGCTAGAATCATTGATGGTATAGGAGGCAAAAAATGTGGTTGTGAATGCGATTTCTAGAGCTTGTAGAGTGTGTGTGAAAGTGATGTCAAAGGAATTTTGAGAACAAAGCTTCAACATCAAGGCTTTAATTGTAGTTTTTTTCTCTCTTATATTGTTAATAACAACATGTTCCCCTTTCCCTTGAATGATTTGTGTTAATGTCGATTGTTCATTACTTTTATCCTTGATCATTAGTATAAATCATTGAATTATTGTGTTTCTTTCACTATTGTATCGTGTTCCTTACATTCTTTTGCCGGTACAGTTGATCGCGGGATCACCTTTATCATTGAGGTAAGAATCTTTGCATTCAAGTAGTTCCATAATCTAGGGAAAGGATGTATCGCTGTGAGTTTTTGTATTTAAAGGATATTTAATTCTTTTGGATTTCTAGATCTGCCGACACACCTGGGTTTATTTGAAAAATCTTCGGAATGTCCCTGGCGCATTTTTACTATTGTCAAGGAGCGGCACTGATGCCTTCTTCCTAGAATCAAGAAGTGTTGCTAACACTATTTGTAAGGAAGCAAAAAGAACCTTCTAGCAGACGACGCTCTAGTTCCTCCCTACAGAGCGCGCTGACATAGGCCATCTCAAAATCTAGGGTTTTTGTTTTGAAATTGTTTCTTTTGTTTGGATTTTTTCAATCTTCTCTTCTATTCATTGATAGGCTTGATAGTGTGTGTTTAGGCTGAATGTACCTTTTTTATTTAAAATATTGAAAATTTGTCTTAGTGAAAGCTTTGAAATTGAGTGGTTTTGTGTGGAAATTTGGTCTTGGGTTTATGGTTTGCATGATCGATCTCTTAAAAGATCTTTCTATATTTTTAGAAAGGAAAAATAATATGGGTTTTACACTTTTGTAATGTGATTTTTTGCATTTTGTTGTCCAAAATTACATAAAAAAACAAAAGAAAAAGTTTGATTTCTTTCTTTTGATTTGATTAGATGATTAGAAGTGTTTTCTTTTTTAATTTTGATTAAGAAAAACATAATAATTTAGGAATTAAAGAACCTTTTCCTTTTTTAGAAATATTTTAGCATTAGCATTGAGAGGTTTTGCTTGTCTGAAAGTATTTGAAGTTTGAGGAACGAGTTGTTTGGATCGCATGGTGTTTTCATTCATTGCTTGAAAGGAAGAATCTCTCCCTTGCTCTAGTTAGGATTCATCAAAAGGAAAATTGCATTGCATTTAGATAATTTAATATTGCAATTACTTCACACTCCACAAACATTCACTAACCATCAAGATAAAATTGAACGATAGCTTACGTTAAAATTATTAGTAATTTGAGTGATAGGTTAGAAGACGTGTTCCAACATATATAAACATAGGAGCTATCATTCTTTTCTTGCAATGCATACCTGGGATCACGTGTTTCTTCCACATACCAATCAGTATATCGAATGGATTTTCATGTACCCTCGAGGTATATCGAAAAGATATTCCCATACTCAATAGTATATCGGAGGGCCCCTTTTGGAAAGTTGTGCATTAGACAACACTAACAAGTATTTGAGCTCCCACATACCTTGTGTGTATCATGAGACCCTTCTAGGAATCGATACCAGCTGAGAAAATCCTTTTGGTCATCTTGTTGAATAAATACACCGAGAACAACACTCGAGGAGCTAATACGCACGTGTCGTCAAGGTAGTCAACTATTCAGGAAAGGGTATGGTCCCAATCCTCCTTGTCACATTTTATTGTTGGACCCTATGGTATATCGTGAGTTACGAAAACCTTACACTCCTAGTGATGATATGGATTTTTCAGCCCCTCTTATCACTTAAGTTTGATTGTGACCTTAGATTGCATGCAATTGTTTCCGTGTGATATTTTTTATTATAAAACCTTTAGAGTAAGAGTGTTTATCCATCATTTTGGTTGAACCACCTGTGAGGAGATCTTGCAGATTACAGGTTTTACCACCTGAATTTATCCTACCATGGAAGAAATATGAGGGGTGAGCATGGACTAACTTGCCACAATTGATCCTTCTGTGGAAGGAATTCCAATTGTTGAATCAAGAGAAGAGTAGTATTATCTGAGGAATCCATCTACCTCTACCACGGTACTAATATAATTACCACCTTCACATGATTCAAACTTCCATTTCCCTATAGAAGGCCACTCTGGTGCACGAGATTGTGTTTTTTCTCAGCAATCAGATGGCCCTGTGGCATCAGAATTTGGTCCAATTGATCATTTTTGGGAGACTTCCTTAGGACATATAATTTTTGAATATGACACTACCACTTTATCTTATGCCACTCCTCCGTGAGATCTGAGTTTTATCCCAAATGATGAAATCCTTGGGCCTGTTCCCTGGTCTGAATGGTTCAGATCTAGAACAAAACACAAACACCAAATGTTAAACTTCCCCTAGATCTAGTTAATCACATAAATGAAATGCGATGATACTTCTCTCAAAGGATGTCCTCGCTATCTTCGCATAAGAACCTATAAAAGATTGAAAACAACAAGAGAAACATGATAGCATACAATATAATCAAATAGATATATTCTCGTGACCAAGGAATCAAGCAATATATACAAATGAAACAGTAAATATGGGAAAGAAAATGCATTTTTTATTAATAAATGATTGGAGAGACTACAACCTTCCTTCCTTGGTGTTGATATTTCCTTCCAATGGATCCTTTCCTCTAACTTCACCTAGCCTCCAAAGACTCAATAATGATTTTGGCAGAGTTTGGGTATGCAACACAATTCTTCCTCCTTTTCCCCATGGGGGATGAGATAGTATTTAAAGGCATGGGAGGATAGGTATGGTTGAGGATCTCATGGGTGAGGTGGAGATAAGATCCTAAAAGATAGGATCTCGAGCTCTATCTGGTCCTAAACCATAGGGATGAGGCTCCACGGAGGTCAGCTTTGAGAATCCTCTCGAAGCTTCCTTTTTTTCCTTGAAAACTCGAGCACCGCTCCTCCAATGAAGCAAACAAATGGTGATAAGGGGGTAATGCTTTTTGCAGTGAGGGAAGGAGTGGTGGAACCTATTCTTGATCATGTATTAGGAGTGGTGCTGACTTGGGTAACACCTTTTGTCAATGGAAGAGGAGCGTTACCAGCTCAAAACATGGGAAAATTGCAAGGGGTTAATTTGAACCTTCATTTCTTTAGGGAAAAATTTGAGGGGTTGGAGTAGTCAAGGGAATACCTATCTCATAACATGAGGGTGACGAGATTTTGGTATAATAGAATGCCCCCCAAAGTATAGTTTCTAGAGGGAAACGATATGCAATATACTTTGAAAGAACACGGTATAGTCCCGAGGAAAAGGTCCAATGGATGGAAATTCTCAAACATCAAAAAATTTATGCAGCACATTTTGATACACGTCCCAAATGAATCACAACATGGCTACCGACCAATACATCGCAGATCCATGTGAGATACAAAAAAGTCATGGCTACTAAAATACAGCATAGATCCATGCGAAGAAGATTCAAATTTGGACATAGCTACCAGACATACAATGTAGATCTATGTCATACAGATGCAAATATGAGTACAACCACAGACATACAAATGTGGATCCATGCTAGGACTCATACAAAATACTCCAGCGCAACCTGGGGAAAGCAATGAGCGCTTTTAACAGATACCCAGGGTCTTTGTATTGTCTTGCACAAATTATGATTATATCCATGTGATTACAATGATTTGATGTCGAACATGGTAGAAACCACTTGATTACCGGCCAATGATGAGAAGCGTTAATAAGTGCGAGGGAGATCACCATTAATGTCAATGATTCCTAAGGTACCATAGTACAAACTACTGAATGTGAATAGATGATCTGATGTCGAACACTCAGTTGAATATTTTGATCAAAGGTCAATGATGTGAACCTATGTCGAGAGTGAGAGAATCTTTCATTAAGGCATACAGACCTCAAGGTAATAAATTTGTTTTTGAGACTAATTCCTGGATGATGAGCTGATGTCGATAGGAATAGTCTCGTCTAAGGAGGGACATGATGAATCCCACATCGACAAAACGAAACTCGAAACAAATTTTTGGAATTTTGAGTATGATGTAACTAGAGGACTGACTCAAAGTAACTGACACAAAAAGTTGTTTAACTATAGGTGTAAAATCTCAACATGACTTCCCTTTGAACATAGGGAGGCACGACCGAAGACTTGGTAGCATTGACTTGACGAGGCAGAACACAATGTGACAATGGACATGACTCAAAGGATTGGCATGACTCATGAAAGTTGATCGACTCAGAGATAAGCTGAACACCCAATTGACTGAATGAAATGTAGACAAGTACCATATTCAAAGTTGACTAACAACTACCATTAATTGAAAATGAAATGTATTTCCCTTTCCTTAATTTCCCCATCATGATTGACGAGTGCCTCTTTTCGTTTTTATGAGTTCAAAGAGGGTAACAAACACTCATTGTAGCTGATCAAGCGATGAGTCCAAACTCATATGTTTTATGAACCTGAGAAAGGAGGGGTCCGTTCCCAAAAGAGTTTCTATCAGTGTTTAGTTTAATGAGTCCAATGAAAGAAAAATCGGTGTAGTTCATGTTTAGAGAGTCTGAACAAACTAAATAAAACTCCAAAAGGGTCCTTTTTCATATGATTTAGTCCCCAGGGCCCAAAAAAGTATAAAATAATACCTTAGAGAACTCTTCCACTACTACAAAAACTGGATTTAGCGTCTCTTTTTGCATCCCTTTTTGCATCTAGACCATCTTTTAGTGTATTTTTCTTCATTTTTTGGACAAAATGGTGCAATTTCACGGGTTGGTGCTATTTTAGGCATTTTTGCGTCTTTTTTCTAAATTTGGTGCAAATTGCGGTGTAATTTGCACCGGGTTTTGCACCTAGTTATGCGCTAGGTTTTACATTAAGTTTTGCGATGGGTTTTCAGCCTAGTTTTGCACCTAATTTTGTACCTAATTTGTACATCTACTCTTGTTTCACCCCCTTTTACGCCCATGTTTGCCTCAACTTTTACGCCCTTGTTTTCATCCACTTTTGCATCCTTTTTTACATCCACTTTTGCATCCACTTTTGCTTCTTTTTTTGCATCCCTTCATGCGCCATGTTTTGCATCAAATTTTACATCTTGTTTTGAGTCTAGTTTTGCATCTTGTTTTGTTTCAGCCATTTTTGCATCCACTTTTGCATCCATTTTTTCGTCCACTTTTGCACCCATGTTTTTATCCCTTTTTTCATCCCATTTTGCATCCATGTTTACGTCTTTTTTTTCATCTACTATTGCATCCACTTTTGCATCCACTTTTGTCGCATCCCAATTCACACCCATTTTTGCGCTTACTTTTACACCCACTTTTGCTTCAACTTTTGCATCCATGTTTGCATCTGTTTTTGCATCCAATTTTACATCAGTTATTGCATCCCTTTATGCATCCATTTTTGCATCCACTTTTGCATCGGGTTTTGCGTTGGGTGTTACGACTACTTTTGCATCTAATTTTGTTGCACCCACTTTCGCATCCAATTTTGTATCCAATTTTACATCCATGGTTGTATCCACTTTTGCGCCAATTTTTTCATCATGTTTTGCTTCAATGATTGCATCATTTTTTGCATCACCTTTTGCATCCATTTTTGGTGCACCCCATTATGTGCCTACTTTTGTTGCATCCTTTTTTGCATCCAGTTTTACACCCAAATGTTGAAGATGAAAATGAGGATAATTATTATGATATTGAGGATGGTTATGATGATGATGATAATGTTGTTGATAATGAGGAGAACGATGAAAATGATGATGAGGAGGAGGAGGAGGATAATGGAAATGACGACATTACCGATGATTATGATGGCAATGAAATCAATGATGATGATGTTGATGATGACAATGACAATGATGATGAATACAATGAGAATGATGATGTTGATCATCTTACAAAATAAGTTGTTATTTGTCATGCATAAATTGTGTGTGTCCTCCATGACCCTTTTCAACTAATCACATATTTTGGGTAGATACTATTTCTTATGCCAAAGGTAATGATGAATAACTGATGAAAATGTCAATAATCATGATGATGATGATGTCAAGGACAATGGCGATGATGATGACATGGATGATGATTATGCCGATGATGATGACTATTGTGATAATCATGATGACAATGACAAAGATGATGATGATGATGATCATCATCATCATTTCCATCATCGTCATCATAAAAAACATCACCACTATCATTGTCATCTAGTTCATCATCGTCATCATTTAAAGCATATGGGATATGCTTACCATTTAAAGCATGCATAACAAGTGGGATTATTCTAAAACACCCCACCAAAGTACAAATTTCAAACCACAAGGGAAAGATAATATTGAAATTGTTCCAATTTTCTTTCTCCCAACAAAACATGCTTCATTTTAGGGAATTGTGTTAAAATCCATACATTCATAGTCCATCCATACTATACTTGTAATAAATGTAAATATAATACTTAACCAAATTTATAAAATAGGTAAATATTTTATAAACACCCTTATGATATATAAACTTCTTTCACCTTAATAATGGTAAAATACGTAAATATAATAATAATATATAAATAATATAAATATGTTACTATAGTTCATATGTTAAAAGATTTAATATAAATAAATATACATAGTTCATATGTTATGTGATTTAATATAATTAAATATATACACATATTATTTTCTTATACATTATACAAATTAAAATATAGATTAAAAAATATGAAGTTTCATAGGGAGGTGAAGCAAAACATGAAGTATTTTTTAAATATAGATCTATGTACAACTACCCATTTCCCAAAGGGGATTCTGCTAAATCAATCTATGGATTTAGGGTTATGAGTATCAATTTGGTCCGTCTGGTCCGTCCCCAATTTGGCCATGAGAGGATTTAATTCAGTCATGAGAGGATTTAATATTATTCTTCCCATGAGGACTTCTTAGGGTGCCTAGTTGGCAACGTGGGTGTCTTGATTCTCGGTTCAGGCCATTCAAAGCCTGGTTTTTCGGGATGGATCAAAGTAAACTAGGAGCTCTACCGCTGTTGATGCCGCTACTGTCTCTGTCTTAGATGTTGCTCTCTTACATACTATATAATATATATGTATGCTGGTGGTGCTACTGATGCTAAGTCACCAAAATTTAGATCGCTATCTTGCGATTGGATTTTGTATTACTATATATTGGCATTTACAACTATGTTTTATGAGAGGGACTCACACAGATGGACTAATTAGGAATAACTAGGATAAAAACCAGCCAGGAGACCTAATATGAGTAGCCATACCTCAAACTCTATGAGGGTACATAAATTACGAGGACAAGGGGCCAAATCCATACGATCATTGGATGCTGAGAACGAACTAGGTGAGCCTGCTCTATTATAGGGACTAACGGGTCAGGTCCACAACACTACGAAGCTTTGGATTTATAACAAGCAGCTCTCAAACCGCCTATTACTCAAGTACTAGTCATGATAATTCTTTTTGATGGAGCCTCTGGATGACCTCCCAACTTCTAGCTTCCACATTCCATTAAAGAAATGAGTGCATTTCCCTTCAATAGGACCATTGAAGATGGAGAAAATTTGGAATTGAATCAAAATAACAAAGATGGAAATAATTGGGTATTGAATCAACTCATGTGGCTTCTTTATAATTTTATGTCAGGTAGCATGATTTCTAAGAACAAATGCAAAGGATTCTCCATCGTTGTTGTATTTTCCTATTTCTCTATTATGCCCTATGTAGAATCTTCTACGACCATATTTTGCTTATAGGCCAAATGCAAATGTTATGGCCTAAGGCTATGTCTTTTGACCTTGCCATTGCTCAAGTTACAAAAAATATCCATGGTTAACCAAAATTCATAAAAGAGGCACTATATATTTCTCACATGCCAGTATTCCCTTTATAGGGCGTTGTGGTGGCCTAAGGCCTCAAACATAGTTCATGATCCCTAAGGAAAAATGTTTTGTCCCAATAACTCTTTTCACATCAAATCATGGCCAAGGGACTAAAAGCCATACTTGGTGTGTCAAACCTCAAAATGACCGACATATCTTACTCATTGTCTAAATATTATCTATGTAGTATATAGGGAGTTTGAGGTCGTCTAGGGAATCACACATGACCCATGAGCCCCTTACCCTTAGACGTTATGTTTTGACTTGATAATATGGCCCAATCAATGATAATTATTCTTGGTCGCACAGAGATTGAAATGACCATTTCTTGCTTGTAAGCCAAATATTTCCGACATAGAGATGGAATTATAGACTAGGGCCCATGACAACACATCAGACGTGACATTATGGTGAAAAAATCCATATAGCAATCAATTTCTTTGCTAATTTTCTTAAATCTATTTTGTTAAATTTTTACCTTTTTCTTTTTTTCTCATTAGTTTTAAAAATAAAAGAAAATACAACTTTAAGAAGAAGAGATGAAAGCCTATGTGGTTGGGAGGGAGGGTATTAAACTCCCTATTGGTTATACATAAACATGCCAAAGAAGAAATTATATATCAATGGGAGGGTGGAGATGTTAAATCTTGAGATATAAATGGCTTGGGTCTATATATATGGGTTGGGTCGAGATTGAGAGGACCGTCAAAATTGTTAAACTCCATCGCAATCTTTGCTTGCAATCGGTGTTCCATTGTTTATTCTATCGAATGCGGCCAGCTGATTCAATCGTGAGCCCATTCCTTCATTTTCCAAGGAGCCACGAAAATTTTGGGATTGAAATGCACTATATCTGACTTGATTGGGTTTGGGATATTTGTGTATAGATTCCACCATATTTACTAAGTTGTTGTATTTGCAATAAAGGTGTGGAAGTTTTTAAAAACAATTTTAGACCTAGTCATAAGAGTGTCTCTAACAATGTTGATGTCTCATGGGAATCTCAAAGAAGAAAACCAAGTAGTTTCATTACTAGGAATTCATACGAAACGTAATTATGAAATTTACATCACATGGCCATTTATTTTAGCTAACCTGGCTTGCCACCTATCATAATAACCACGCATATCTAAAATTTATAAATAAATGATCTTTTTAATATGAAACCTATGCAAAAAAGTTCTTATTAAATTACCCGTGTAGTTTATTTTATTAAAAGATGTAAAATAGGATAAAAAAGGGTGGAATGTGATGCTCTTAACAATGTGAAAACCAAATAAATACTACCCATCAAAGAAAACCAATAAAAATTTATATTTGATTCATATAAAGTAAATATATTTACATTATATGGCCCTTTCCATATCATAGAATATCCCTAGGAGGCATGGCCAACATATCCTCCATCGTGAGCCCATTCCTCCATTTTCCAAGGAGCCACAAAAATATTGCCACTGTAAAATATTATTCAACAATTTAACTGGTAACCAATTTAACAGGTAACCAATTGTTAGAGGCATTAACACTATTGTGGCGTCTGGGAATTAATGGTGTTATGGAAATTGTGGATGAGGAGGATTGGGAGGGTATAATTCTTGTTCAGGGTATGCGAGATAGGAATAATAATAAGGGTTATGTTTGTTGTTGCCATCAGGGTTTTACGACATGGCACCTGCTAAAATATGAGGAGGCAAAACAGCTTCCTGTGGACAATGGTGGCTCCTATTGCCTGTAGACAATGGAGGCTCAGAGATATTATGCTCGCCAAGGTCAAGGGATTTCTGGCATGGCCCGCTAAGGTACGCCAGTCTATTTTTCATCCCAATTTGTTTTTCCTTATTTGATGTATGCGATGCATGTTGTTGTTGTTATTTTCATTTGCCACATCAAGTTATATACTTCTTGTGCCCTGTTTTAATACCCGATTGTCATCCAAGTTTTTGTGTGAGTGTTTACAAATTTCCATACAGTTTCATTTCCACTGTGCCGATTGTAATGGCTATATTTCAATTTTCCAATATGTGCTAATATTTTCTATTTTAATAACTAATTGTCATCCAATGGTTTAACCCCCTCTAAGATCATCCAAATGTTAGTTAAGCATAGTCCAAAGAGCCTTCAACACTACACCATGGACCCAACTTTTAGACATGAGTTGCTAATCAATGGTCATGGGAAAACAATCGAAGAAACCATCCAGGAGTTTAAGAGGACCATCCAAGGTTTGCAAGAAGAGCTTGAGCATGTGAAGGTTGAGTCTTCTAAGAAGGAGAAGCAACTCACAAACTCCTTTATGTCTCTCAATCTTGAGCACAATGTCCAACTAAAGCACAAGAATGACTTCAAAAGCTTTGCTAACGACCACTTATGGGAAACCAAGTTGACCTTGACATGCTTAGTGAAAAACAAATGATTAAGAAGAATGTTTTATGTCACATTTTCTATGGTGGATGAAAATCCATAGTTAACCAAGGTAGTGGTACAAGTACTTTTAAGTCATAAAGTGAAGTACTCACAATAAAAGTCATTTCACACTTTCTCATAAAATATTATTATTGTTATTTTCAAGTAAAGTACTCACAATTCATTTTTTCATAAAATAATATTATTGTCATTTTCAAGTAAAGTACTCATAATTCATAAAAATGTCTTTTCACATTTTTTAATTTTAAATTATATAGTCACTCAATTGTATTTAATATCATAATGTCAAACTAATATATATATATATATATATATATAATCTTGTACTTTTAAAATAAATTAAATTCATTTTTGTTTAATTTTATTTACAAGTTCAAGACAAATAAATGTTAGAGGACAATAAATTTTTGGGAATTTACAATGAATATTAGTCACATCATTCTAGAGTAATTTTATTAATTTTATTTATAGTCAATTTATAAAAGTAACTCAACCATGGTTATTTATATTGTGCATAAAAAGTAGTGTAGGAGGTGAGTTGTCATATATACCTACCCCATAAAACCCCTAACTCATAATATTTTAATATATCTTATATTTTTGTAGTACATCTCTTAGGAGGCCCATTTTTTACTTCAAATTCTCTCTAATTGCTACCTCCACAATACCACCTCATAAGATAACGTGGAGATGTAGATCTGCCAATTCAAGAAGAAGCAAAACTAATACAATCCCTAAGAATGTGTTCAATCTACTCCCAATGTCTAATCAATTAGCAAAGATGGGAAGGAGATATCAATGTTCATATTTAGATTAAATACCTAAAGTTGAATATGAAAAGATCAACTATTTTCATAAAATACCCAAGAGTGCATCTTTTCTCCCTCTCCTCTTTACCAAGCACAATTAAAATTATCCCAAAATATCAAATACATAAGTTAGTTCTCAAATTCTACCTTTCACATTGTGGGAATCACTAAAGAAATTTTAAAATAAAAAATTTCCACTTCACCACTTTAAAACTACACACTTTTTACACATTTAACAACCATTACTAGTAATTATACTACATATCCCAATGATCAAGTCTTATTTTGCTTAGGCTAGGGTTGCATATTCACACTGTATTAAATTATCGAGTGTATAATATCTACTAGCACAACCACTTAATTTGTGGTTGGTGAATGTTGATAGACAACAAGTTAAGTACCACAAAATTATAGGTTATCCATGTGTCAACTACCAGTGCACCCCAAATTATACATTATTCATACATTCATGCATCCATTCATCAACCATAAGTTATTTTTATTAATTTTTTTAATAATTGTTTAATTCATAGATTAAAAAAACATATGTATTAGTCCACTCCAAAATTAGATATTAACACTATCGGCCTAATAAAATTAACCAGCTAACCATACCAATATGAAACGAAAAAGGGTTCAGTAGGTATGAATCTTTCAATGCCAAAGTCCTCTGATTGATTGGGCTGTCTGTGACATTTTTAAAATTTGGAAAATATAGTGAAGTGTAGAAGCCAAACTTGACCCGTTAAGAATTAAAAAAAACAAATTCTTTCCTCACCTAAGCCAATAACACACGCCAATGAAAGAATTGAACCCTGATCCACCATATACATCTTGTGAAAAACGTTGAATGAGAGATCCCTGTCTTGCCTTTTGTTGTTGGGGAAAGAAGCGGTTCTCTGCAACTACAAAATATGGTGAACGCATACACACAAGAGCACATCTATAGGCACCACTCGGAACGAGTCACCGTAGCAAGCTGGAGAAAATTCGCGGATCCCGAAAACAGATCCACGCTTTCCCATATCGTGGAGGTGGACACCGTGAATTGAACTCTTGATATGAACTCGGGAAGACTGTAAAGCAATCGGCTGATAACGGTGAATAGCCCTGGCCCGTGGTGGGTGCAGAAGATCATTGGTCAAAATGTGTGCCACTCCATTGAGTCATCCGTGGTGGACGCCAAGAATCGATCGATGGAGTCGGTGACGCGGAATGTTACTTTGAAGAATTTCATCGAAGTGGAGGAGAAGTGCTCGTTCGCTCCGCATCCTCAGCATCCACACTGGGTGCTCTTCAAGCAGGAGACGAGCATATGCTATGCCACGTTCTCAACTCTGGCGTCCATGGCGGAGAAAGTTGAGCAGCATTGTGCCAAAAATTTCCTGTAGAGCAGCATAAAGGGGAGGGAGGTTATGGAGAGGATCTGTCACTACATGGAGGTCGAGTCCAATGGTATCACCTTTTGAGATTCAGGTTTGGGTTTTTATTTTTATTTTTTGGTAGAGACTTTCAATTAGGGTTCACATAACTATTCCATTTTTGCATGCGACATAGGTATACCTTAGTATGAAAATAGAAGGAAGAGGGATACTAGAAATTGCAGTTCCCATTTTTTTCAGTTTAATGAAAAAAATGAGAGGGTTTGTCGAATAAAAGAGCTAGGGATCTATACCCTTTGCTATCAAGAAAGTGTTTTTTTCCTTTCAGAAAATGAAATCATAGAGGATTTGAGGCATACTCATGATGCATACCGAAACTTTACATAGAACATTAAGCTACACATCTATTACATAGAACATTAAGCTACACATCTATTATGCCTTTTTTATATTGAAATGACTATTTTATAAAAACAATGTAAATATAATTTCTAAAAATCTAGTGCATAATATTGCATATGATGAAATGTAAAATGTGTAAATTGATTATATTCAATAGGATTGTCAAGGGTTGATCAATTTTATTTTCCATTATAAGTGCTGGCTTATTATATACATATTTTTATGATTGACTCTTAATAAAATTTAGGGTTTCATAAAAATTGAGTTGATTTAGACGCTACTCAAAACCCTTAAAACGCGATGGAACTATGACCCAAATTGGAATTATCAAATATTGAAGTTCAAGCTTAAAGCAGGTGGGTAGTCCCTCCTATGAAAAAGACATCCCTTATGTGTTTAGTGAGTTAAAATACATAATTATTGTTATGTTATGATTGCATGATGGGATAAATATTACTTTGAGAGAATTCTCCAAAGTTAGTCCATTTGTCATGTGAAGGAAGGTGAGTGCTATTGATTGTTGCTCTTATTCAGAGTGATTTTGATATGATGAGTTTGTTTGTTTGTATACTGCTTCTTTTAACTATTAATAATATCAATGTACATTTTACACATTTATACATAAACAGTGGGTTGTTTAGCTTATGTCACAACCTAATAAAATTTAAAATGTTAATCCAAATTACTTAAAGAGCATAAAAATAGTTATCAAAATTGGCACCTGGGAATTCACATTTAGTGATTTTCCATAAATGTCACTTAGCACCCAAAATATAGCAACCCTAAAGCTTTTCCATTAAGGCATGAGAGGAGGCAATCACACAAATCCATGAACATCAATTATGTTTTCATTCAAAGTGGACTCCTATCCATCATTAGCTAGCCACTACTACATTTCAATCCAAAATTTGACGGAAAAATCCGCGTGTGGATTTCTCTTTTTAAACTTACCAAAAATCACAAGGATACATTTTTTTTTTGGTAAATGTGGCCACAAGCGTCGCTGAAGCGACGACTATTCTCATAACCGTCGGTTAAGCGACGGATCGTTAGTAAGAGTCACTTAAGCGACGACGCCTTTATGGGACTTCTCTAAAGGTCAACATAGGATTATAATGATTAAAAGTAATTCAATACATTAGCTAACTATTAAGATACAAGTACCATTTCTCTTCTTGGAAGAACAACTTAGCATTGTTATGATGAACGAGTAATGTCAATC
>LPNX010520936.1:81136-122026 GCA_001517045.1 Pseudotsuga menziesii
TTAGAAAAGAAAAGCCCAACTTTGGAAACACATGGAGATGTTAAACAATCCATTAGATTGCATGAATTTGGTGCAACACAATGCATATGACCATCTTTGGGTCTCTCTATAGTTATGGAGTGAATTATAGACAACCCACCTCATGGAATTAATTGGCAATTTAATTAATTTTTAATTCTGCCGGAGTGCGAAAGAAGAATTATTATTATTAGCATTTTTAAGATTAATAACGAAATTCATGCTTTCGAAGAGAGACAAGTGTAATTTTATGAAATGGAATAAAAGAGAAAAATTAGAACAAGCTCGGTTTGTGGAGGAGGGATGACAAACCATGCTCCCTTGTTCTCATCCTTGATTGGCGTGGCGATTATTTGTTTGTGATCGATCTTTGAACGGCTTGTCATATTCGGCATCCCATGCGATTCGAAACTTCACATCACCGCTCCTTTTGACAAATTTGGGGCAGATATAGATGCAGATGCAGGCTCTCTCTGACAAATTTGGCGGAGATTGAATCCATCACTTACACATGAATTTGGTAGGTGCTCATTCTCTTTTGATGTCGCTGATTTTGTCTATTTTTCGGAAGAGTTTGGTGGACATGCTCTGTTCTTCGACAAATTTAGAAAAGGTTAGTGCTTTTTTCTATGCATGTTCTTGCAGATTTGGTCCTGTTGTCAAATTTGTCCGAAACAAGGATAAATTTTCATGCAGTTAGCGGGGTTTGAGTCTTTCCTGGCAGGATTTTGCCTAGTCTATTGTTGAAGAATTTGATCGGCATTGAGTAATATATAGGTGACGTCTCTGGAGAAATTTGCCGGGATTAAGGCCCTGCTATATATCATTTGTAGTACAGAGTATTATCTCAAAATTTGCGTAGATTAGAGGAAAATAGTGGTTAAATCAGACGATTTGACGGAGAAGATTTAGGAAATCGAGGAATCACCAAATCAATCAGTGTTTCATCCTAAGTCCAATTACTAAAATCGTGTGTCGACAAATTTGGCTCTAATACCCGAGGTTTGTAATTTGAATATAGGGTTATACACTTAGCTTGACGTGATGCCGAAGATTTTACAGAGGATCAGGAAAATTTCAGAGTAGGGTTGCTGTATAGATGGACATGGTGGGAGTGGATAGAGAAGGGGGCAGCATTACCGTTGTCCAAGAGGCCGCGGCTCATTTAGATAATTTCATCAAAGAGGCTTGAAAGGGAGAGGAGGGAATGAAATAGTTCTATCATGGTGCGGCTTCTTGGATTAGCGAGGGCAGAATCAGAATATTTTCCCCGCAACATTACACGGAATGTGAACGGGACAGGGAATAATGGGTGTCTCATCCGGTTCTTTGATTCAGCATTTTGCTTTGAGTGGATTGCAGTAAGCTATTTGTACAAACATGAGAATCCAGGAGTTAGAGACTATCTTTGCAACAGAATGTATACTTTGCCACACTCCGGTATCCAGAGCTACCTTTTTCAGATTTGTTACATGCTCGTGCACAAGCCTAGTCCTCCACTCGACAAGTTTGTTATCGACATGTGCACTAAGTCTCTTAGGATTGTGCTTAAAGTACACTGGTTTCTAATGGAAGAGGCCGAGGATTTAGAGGACAATGAGGGGATCAGCAGAATCCAGGAAAAATGTCAGATGGCTACCACTTTGAAGGGGGAGTGGCTGCCCTTGGTTAGGCCTCAGAATAATCTGCCTAGTCCTGGAAGCCGGAATCGTGTATTGAATAAGCTATTTTATTCAAAGCAATGGATTCTGTCTCTTACTTCACCACCTCATAAATCTCAGCCACTCGCATCTCCTATTGCTGCTACAAATAGTAACAGTCGGGAGGAAAACAAAATCGCTACAGATGAATCCGACTCATCATTGAAAGTTTTCAAGAAACTCATGCCTGTACCAAAGGTGAGGGATGCACTATTCAAAAAATTCATTGACAAGGAGGATGAAGAACAGGACAAAACAAAAGAATCAGCAAAGGAGGCCGATCAGGAAAGCTTTTTTCGGAGGTTGCTAAGGGACAACAAAGAAGAGGATGAAAAAGTAGTTTGCAGCGAAGAACTGGCAAATTTTGAAGGATTCTTCATGCGATTGTTTTGGGATAGAGGTGATGCAGAAGAAAAGGTTGGGGAAAAATCAGGGGAAGAAGATGAAAAAGATGGATTTTTTCACAGGCTTTTCAGGGAGAAAAGTGAGGACCGTGAAAAGAGAGATGGGCAGGATAAGGCTGAGGATGATGATAAGGGAAATGCCAGCTGTGATGAGGATGAGGGTTCTGATTTCTTGTCATTTCGGAGGATATTCAGGATTCACCCCGAAGATGAGAAGACCTTGTCGACTTCCATGGAGAATTGTTCCTTAAGTACTCCTGAAAGCAGTCCTGGCACTGGGAATTTTTCAAGAGATTATTTAGGGATCGTGATCAGTCTGTTGAAGATTCTGAATTATTTAGTCTAAAGCGGCAAAGGGAGGTTAGTCTAAATGCGATTCCTTCATCTTTTTCACCTTTTGGAGTATGCTTAGTTTGTGGTTGCTTTTTGTCTATATTTTTTGAACTCTTTCACCTTTATTATGTAATATGAAACAATGCCTGTTTTCCAATGATGCAGGCTATTGAAAATTTGAATAATTTAACATAAGATCCACTAGCTATTTAATTTTGCAATTTCCTTATGATATAGGCACCATCTGGATCTGTGTTTTTCAATGCATTGGAGGGATAAGTTTCTAGGAAGACCTTTCATAGGTAGTTGCTATGAATATGCTTGGTTTTGATACCTTGTTCTAAATTTGTGATGGGAGATTTGGCACAAATTTATCATTGTTTTCTGCTGCAAATCCAGAGGCCAACTTGGTATTTTTGAAAGTGAGGACTAGGTCCAAAGAGAGCACAGCAGCAAAGCCACATATTCACAGATTATAACAGAAAATACAAAATAGGTCATGCCAAACAATGTTTTCAGTGAAAAGATCAACCTATCACCTCCTTTACCCATCTATATGTATATGATTAGTGTATATGTTTATTTTTGAACTCGAATTACAAACATTTGGATGCATACATGCAGTATACTCACATAGAATCATGTATATGTATTTGTGCATGCACACATATGCATGAAGCAGCATGGAGATTGAAGTCGCTAATAACCTTGGGTTATCTCTCGGTTGTCTCAATTTTTGAAAAATTGGCTCTTTTGCAATTAAAAATGGCAGTGCATTAGTTTTGGGTAGTTTTGTTGTTCTAGTTTAATCTACAAGAACATGCTTGCCTGAAATGTGTAATTGAAGAAAAAAGGATTATGGGTAAAAAAAATTTGTACTTTCTAATACAAAAGTGCATATGCTTGAGTCAAGATTTTGATGTTTGTTGCTTTTAAAGAAATTATGATTATCTAACCTTGTCTTGCTTAGTTGGTGAATTCAAGAAAATTTACATTTTATTCTTAATGCTGATCTTTATAGCATTTAGTAGCACCTAAATGTTAGTGCTAAACATGGGTTTGTAAACTTTTTGGCCAAAAATGTTATAGATTGCAATTAGCTCTTTGGTTCTTTAGGATGCGGAACTAAAAAAATTTTCCTATGATCTTTTTGATGGTTGCTTATGTACTGTACATAATATTTTGTTTGAACATAGAGCTATTGCTATCAGTCTGGACATCTAGGTCTTGTAAATTTACATTCTTTGGCCAAAATTAGATTTTGTTGTGTATGGACATATTTTTGTCCATGGAATCTGT
The DNA here is from genome assembly GCA_001517045.1 of Pseudotsuga menziesii. Classification (NCBI taxonomy): domain Eukaryota; kingdom Viridiplantae; phylum Streptophyta; class Pinopsida; order Pinales; family Pinaceae; genus Pseudotsuga; species Pseudotsuga menziesii. The sequence continues at coordinate 84,891 of LPNX010520936.1, forward strand.
TAATTTACGTTTTCTGAAATGATATACTGGATATTTGTATATGATTTGCTTATATTGTACTAATATTTTGGCTGTGACTATGAAAGTCTAGTTAGTATCCTCTTTGTTTTAACTTTTTTCATATTTTGAGATTCTCAAATATTGTTGTGAGATTATTTTCAGTTTGATGTTGTCTCTAAAGCTGCCATCTTGTAGGAATTGTTGGAGACATTTACCTTCATACTCACTCCTTCGGTCAAATTGGCCTAGTTAAACCACTATCCTACGTTTAATTGACATTAGTGGAGCATTAATTACCATCATCCCAGTCACTCCCACGCCTACCTAGAGTCAAGGAGGCTAACTTAGCCTTTCCTACAGTCAAGGAGGCTAACTGGAGCACTCCAGGGGTGATCTGTGTGACACTCATGCACCTAATTGCTAACTGGGGGTTACTTTCAGTTCAACCAATCAGTTACAGTCAGTTAAGGCGCCTCCATGCATTAAATATATTATTTAATCATTATTTATTGATTATTTTATTATTATTTAATGAACTGGAGTGAACTAGGTGCTTTCACCAACTTCTGATGGTCAGTTCAGCTTCAGTTAACCTCATCAAGGTTTATTGGAGTCATGTAGTACCAGCACTTGATGGTTGGTTTCTATGACATGTGTTTGATCTCCTTCAGTTGAGATTAAGTCATTTATTGCACTCCAACTTCAGTTAGGATTGGTGAGTCAATTAAGGTTTTTTTGTCAAGTGGTTAACTGAGTGGTATTGCATGGCAAAGAGTCAGTTAAGCTAGACTCATGCATGGGAATTCGAATTGTCCCTTAGTTATTCGAATTCTTCATTGAGTTAAGCTATGGCTCATGCATGGAATTGTAATCCTTTATTGTTTATATAATATACAGAGAGGAAACTTATTTGGTTCCTGAAAATTGCCAATTCATGAGTAATTTGTTAATAATTCTTTGATGATTTTGATTCCTAGTTCCTAGATCATGTGCAAGAATTAATAGGAATAATGTAGCTTATAATTTGCTTGTATGCATGTCTTTATATATTTTAAGGAGTGATTTTTTTTATATTGGTGTAGAAACGGCCAGGATATCCAAGGCAGCGGAGTGATAGGTCATCTGCTAAGCCACCTTTGCCAATCACATCTCAAATTCGAAAAGGGACTTACCACGTGTCTTTGGATTTTGTTCAATCCCTATGTGATACATCATATGGTTTGGTGGATGTGTACCCAATGGAAGATTGTAAAAATGCATTGCGGGAGGTACTCTTCAGATATTGTTCCCTTGCCTTGATAATTTTATCATCTTGGTATTAAGGTTCTGCAGCATTATTATAGCATGTGATGTATTTAGATGTTTTAATTTTATGTTAGTTTATGAATATTATTTTTTGGAAAGGAAAATTAGCTGGTACTGAAAGATATATATTTTACTTTTACAACTTATTTTTGCAGTCATTGGCTGAGCTAAATTCCCAGCTGGCATCATCCCAAAGCAGTGGAGGTATTCTCTAAATTATCTTACATAGATTTCTTTTGAAGATTCTGCTGTATTTCTTCTCTATGCCATTACCATGCAATATTTATATTCTTATGAAAATGTAACTGCATGTATATTTAAGTCTATTTTGACATGTTGGGTTTATTTTTCCCAATTATATATTGTTATTTCTGACATTAATTGAAATATCTTTTCTAATCAGAATGGGTAAATATTTTTGTATTAAAGGGCTGAAGAATAACAGCCAAAATGATATAGTCCAAAGTCGGTAGCCAAAATGCTCTATCTTCTGTAGAGTAACTCCACAAAATTTTATCCTTAGCATACATATACTGTACTGTATTTACTGCATTCACAAAGTATTTATAGCTATACTGTCGAATAAACTGGCTTAACAAAACAGTGCAAGTGAAATACATAAAGACCTAAGAAGCTAAGAGAATACATGGCCACTATGGCCTTTTTTCGTCTACTGCTTGTCTTTAACAGGTCCCTGTGCACTCAGCACTTCCATGATTGCCATTGATGTTTGCTGTATGGTGTTCTCTTCCCTCATCTTCAAAAAAATAGAGTGACCAATATGAGACTGTACTCCTTGAGTTAATCCCAGGATTATACTGAAGTGCACCTTCGAATTACTGGCCAACTTGTCTATTTTTTCCTCTCTGCTCCTTCTCTACCTTCTAACTCATCCTTCCTTACATCCTGCTGAGTGAAATGGGAGGTGAGGCAGTCAGTTGATCCCTTCATTTCCTCCATCCCTCCCAACTGTTCCCCAATTTGAGGGGCTGGCCATACCAACACACAGAGAAGATCTTGATAGTTAGAAATCACTCACCCCACTGAGACAATTTTTACCCAACACAGGATTAAAATCACATAACAGAGAACTGTATACCAACACTCAGAGAAGATCTCGAGAGTCAGAAATCACTCAACCCACTGAGACAATTTTTACCCAACACAGAATTAAAATCACATAAATGATAACAGAGAATTGTACAAAATTACAAATGGGGAGTTACAGCCTCCCCATCTCTGTCGAAGCATAACATTAAAACTATGCTCCTATCCCGATGGGAAGACAGACAAAAGAGACCATAGGCAGGGTTGTTACCTCTCTTTGCTCCCAATAAATTCTGGTGAGCACCTTTCATGCCATGCCTTCGTGCTGCAAAGCATTACTCTTCATCAAAACCATCCTCACCCTTGGCATCTACCACCAGAGATATCCTGCCAGATTTGAGAGAAAGTGAATACAATGCCATAAAGAAGATAGAAAACGAAGGGAGGAAGGAAATGATGCCCCCATGGGAAGTGCATCTCTGTGTCACACTGGTTTCACAGTATGGAAATATGCAAGGATGGACTGAGAATCCATTTCCATCCCACTGGAAGCATCAAGATGACAGATCCTCCAAAACAAAGAAACCATATAAAATATATAAAAATACGATAAAATGCAGGACCCTGAAACCCTGTCCTTTTTTCTATAACATAGCCCCTCTCCCCATCATTCTAAAAGACACAAATATGAAGTTTCCATAGCCTGTGAGAACGATTTAAAATGAAATATATTTCAAGATATAAATCCTCTAGGTTTCTGGTTCAGGATTTTTTTCAACGATATATATCTGGGTGTATCCATACTTCTCAAATATCCGAGTGGATCTGTATTTGAATTTTGTATCTGAATGCATTTCCATGCAACTTAGGGTTCAATATTCTTTAGATCGTAGAGTTCATCTATTTACGTCACAGTCATGCAGAGTGCTGCCCTGATCTTCAAGATAATATCACAGTCATGCAGAGTGCTGCCCTGATTTGTCCACTTGTGTTTAATGATCTGCGAGAGTGGCATACATTTGGTCTCATCCCCTTAACAGGTGGTTCAAATGGCCTCCATGGAACTGTCCATGGCTTCATAGAGAAATAATCCATTATGAGTTTCTCACTATCATCTTCTGTAGGATTTGTATGAGTGGCTCAAAAAATGTAACAACTTCCCCAACATCCCTCCCAAAACATACGAAGCTTTTCAATTTGAATGCCAGTACCCACTCACAGGCCACAAACATCTCTTTCAAATCTAGTTTTAACTTTTTATATAACAAGACACTGCAAGGCAATGAAGTTGGTGGCAAATTAAGTGACGACAGAGAAAACACGCTCATTCCCTTTAGTGTGAGTTCTCACCACACCAAGTACAATGACTATAAATATATTTGGTGGGGGACTTAGTGTTATCTACAATTTCTTGTGCTATGTTTAAACTCAAGGTTGCTCTGTATGGAGTGCTTACCAAATAGGTTGGGTTAAAAAGTTTCAGTAGAACACAAAATGGAGCTCAGATTCACGTTGAAATCTGCAGATGAAACTCAAATCATGAAGTTACAATCTACAAAAGAATCATTGAAGGGATTTGATCTGAAGAACAAATGCTTTGTAGCCTAGACACTCAGATTTGCAAGGAAGAAGAGGAGATTGAATGGGGAAAGAAAGAAACATTGAAGATGCCTAGTTCAATTGCTTGAACATGTATTCATCCCTGCATTTTAGCTCCTCTTAAAAAACATCATTGTTCAAACGAGAAACAATGTTTTTTTTTGAGAATCTTAAAGTGCTTTTATAAAAGTAGGAAGCTTCTCACTTTTCTAAATATAGCAGCAATAGGCAACACCCTCCTAAAAATAGGAACAATGCACCCTATAAAAACAAAGTAGTCAAATTTATGAAATAGCAGAGACTAACATCCAATACACTCTTTTGCCAAGATTAAAATCAACCAAGACATCTATAAAAAGCTGCGATGCCTCTTCCAGAAATAGTACAGACTTAACTAAAAATAGCTTACCAAAGTCTTCTGACTCCAAACTGACTCTTAAGTTTGACTCTTCTTTTTGAGGAAATTGAGTTGCATAAGCACTTCTAACATCACCTTGAATCAAAAATCATGATTTTGATTTTCATGTCAAACTCAGGTTAGATTTACACAGTGAGTTTTGGTTGAGTCAAATTGACTTGATGAGTTTGACTCACAAGTCTCACAAGTCAGACTTGGTTAGTTATGTATGAAAGGCATCGGAATTTATAAAGAAACACTCATTTTTCTCTTTTTCTGATCTGATTTCACAATACCACCATTGGACTTCTCTCCTGCTTATCATTCATGGATTTTTGTAGTATGTGGTGTTCAATTGAAAATTTATATCATATGTAAAATATGTTTTTCACTGAAAATGTATTTTGAGTTTTTCCAGTCAACTCATGAGTCTTTTATGAGTTTGAGTCAACTCTTACTCTTCCACCTTGTTGAGTCATTTTCCGTGTTGGGTCTAGTAAATTTTAAAAATAGTCTTCACACGCCCAATATTATCTACAAGTTTTTGACATTGATAGTGATGCTTTAATTTACAGATATCTCATCATTGTCTCCACAATTGCAATGATGCCATTTTAATTATAGTAGTATGCTCCCTCATGCCATGTACTGACAGTTGTCTCCTTATGTAAGGTATTGAATATGCTAGAATCAGGTTTTTCCTTATACAATATAAAGTGTGCTAGAAAGTGATCCCTATCTCCAAGAGCCAAGTCCACATGCAAAGCATTGTGATTGCACTGTCCTGATGTATATTTTCTTGAATTTTTGGTATGACAACTGTCTTAGGGGGTGCTGAGCTTAATTCTCACATGCATAGCTGAACTTATTTCTCACATGCATAGCCGAACTCAGCATCATTGATTCTTGTGTTTAGGCTATTGGTTCCTAGGTAACTTATTTTTTCTCAGATTGCTCTTGGCATTTTTATTATTTTTCTGCAGTTCTTTTCTGTACTTAAGTCCATTATGATAATTTAAACCTGTTTTGTGGATTAAACCCATTGAATGGTCCCACACTTGTACTTTTTTCACAAGCTTCCCAATATACAATTGTAACCAACAAATCCCTAAATCTTGTTGCTAAACTTATCTATTCAAGCATTTCCTTTATCCCTATGGCTTTCCATAGGACCTCTAGTGACTTTGGGGATGGACTTCAGCCTTGACCAAATTTTGGCTGAACAAATGTGGGGGCAACAATGTGTCTTGCTGGAAACCCTTGTTACTCAACAATTGAACTTCCAGAATCCAGACTATAGTGATACATCATACATGATATGATGTCCAAGTGCGACCTTAGTCTCAACACACTATATGCACCAACAAGCTCCCAATATTCATTGGATCTTCAGGCTAGAAACCAAATTGTCTGTCCCAATGTTTGGCCATCTGGAATTTGTATTTTTAAAAAAAACACTTTTAGCTGTCGGTTAAGCGACGCCCTGTAGGTGTTTTTAAAAAAAAAAATTCAATATTGTCGCTTAACCGACGGTTCAGTTTTCAAAATCCGTCGGATAGCCGTCGCTTAAGCGACGACCTGTAGGTGATTTTTTAAAAAAAATTCAATACCGTCTCTTAACCGACGTTTAAGTTTTCATAATCCGTCGGATAGCCGTCGGTTAAGCGACGGCCTCTCGGTGATTTTTTTTTTAATTCAATACCATTGCTTAACTGACGTTTAAGTTTTCATAATCTGTCGGAGAGCCGTCGGTTAAGCGACGCGTGTTTAAAGTTTAATATGAATTAAATTTTGGATAACCGACGATTTACATTTAACCGACAGTAAATTGAGCTGTCGCTTTACCGATGAAATGGAAAGATGTCGGATAACTGACGAAAATCCATCGACGCTTAAAAAAAATCATAGTGTCATACATGTGACAGGGAAGTGTAGAAAATCCGACAATACGGCCGTTGGATTTTTGGTCGAAATGTAGTTGTGTTAGCATTCATGACAATGGTTGCCGTCCATTGTTCTTGAGCAACTTCTCATTCTTCGAGAAAGCAAGGCAAGAACTTGTCATTTTGACATTTATGGGTGAGAATGGGCTATGAGAGGCTAATTATGGAATTGTTCATGCATTTCTTGTACATCACAGTGAATTCTATGCCTTGACCTTTCTTTAGAGTGATGCAACTACTTGGTGCAACACAAATGTTGCACGAGAGTCCATAAGAGGCTCCTTGCTTATGCTACAAAGACTTTTACCATAATACTCAAACAATTAACATAGAGGCACCACATCCAACTCCACTTTTTGTTCTTATATAATAATATTCATATAGAGATTAACACAAATTAATGAACCATTTTCCCATTAAGAAAACAAGATGTGTTCATTTTTACCATTGGCCCTGGTTAAACAAGATGTGTTCATTTTTTTTGGTATGAGGAATATGATTGCATATCCAATGAGTTGCAAAACTTTTTGAAAACTAGTGAACTAAAGAATTTTATCCTCTAAAAGGGTGACCTACCATGAAATGGGTGTAGGGAGATATTGAATGGTTGCATGAAAATAAGATTGCATAATTGTTTAGGATATTTTGTTGCCTGAGCAAGGTAGATTTTTTTGCTTAATAGTGTGTTTGGAAAATAAATTGGATTTTAAGCATGTTTGTCTTTGGATCTTATTGTCTTTTATTATAATTACAAATGATGAAATCTATGTGTTAATATTGCTCCTCTTCCTGATTCTTAAAGGGTGGTAGCTCAATGGAAGAGCACCTGCTTTACAAGCAGGAGATTGGTGGTTCGATTCCTCCATGCCCTAATGATATTGCAATGTATTTCTAAAGGTGAAAAATGTAGTAGTGCAAGATGGATGCAATATTAGATGCAATACTAAATGCAAAACATGATGTAAAAGTGGGCGTCACACCAAACACAAAAGTGGACGCAAAATCCGACCTTATGTCAAACGCAAATGTGGACACAAAAACGGATGTCACACTAAACTCAAAACGGGATGCAAAAAGACACTCAACACTATACACAATTAATGACTCAAAACTATGTAATAATAGGTCCAAAACTAGATGCAACAATAGATGAAAAAGTGGATTCCTAACTAGATGTAAAATTGGACATTAAATTGAGCACAAAATATGGTGTATCGATGGACATAAAACTAGGTGTAACACCAGGTGCAAAACTGGAAGCAACATTTGGCGCAAACAAAAACTTAAAACGAGACACAATTTTAGATGCGAGACGGGACAAAACATTGGATGTAAAACTAGACGTAATATTGAATGCAAGATGGGATGCAACATTGGACACACAACTAGATGCAATATTAGATACAAACATGGGTGCAAAACTAGGCACAACACTAGGCGCAACACTGGGTGCAAAATTGGGCTCAAACATAGATGCAAAAAAAGACATCAACCGGAATGCAACACTAGGTGCAAACCTAGATGCAAAATATGACATAAAACAAGATGAAACATTTGGCACAAACATGGATACAAAAAAAGACGTAAAACAAGATACAAAATTAGATGCAAATGGGGATGCAACATTATAAGTAAATTTGGATGCAAAACTAGATGCAATATTGGGCCTAAAATTGGATGCAGACCTAGATGCAGAATTGGACACATAATTTTATGTAAACATGGTGCAAAATCGGGTGCAAGACTCGATGAAAAACTAGGAGCAAAATAAGAGGCAACATTGGATGCAAAAATTAGCGTCAAACTGGGTGCAAACAAGGATGTAACAAAGGACGCAAAAAAAGATGCAATAGAAGTTGAAAAAATTGGCGCAAATAAAAGCGTAACATTAGATGCAAAAATTTGGGCGCAAAAATGGACGCAAAAATGGATGTTAAAAAGGACGGAAAAAAAGATGCAATAGACGACGTTTTACGAAAATGTACAATAGCGCCTGGTTTAGCGCCGGATTGTTCACCACAATTGGGAAAAAATTACACTAAAATCCGGCGCTAAATTCAACGCTAAATCCAGTTTTTGTTGTAGTGTTCCAGTCATGACTGGCTGGAGTGTACCTTTTTCATAAGTAGTGTCCCCTAGTCCAAAAAAGGGGTAAACTATCACTAGGAGCATGACTCTTCTGGTCCTTTTACGAGTGTGAATAATACAAGCTCACTCGACAATATTTTCACATTTTAAGAGTCCAAAAAGAGCTTAAAGAAGACTCTACTAACATTTTTCATGTTTGAATCTGGAGCACGAAAAGTAATAAAATAAGCTCAAAACACTTTTCATGTTTTAACTAGAGCACGAAAAATGAAAAGTAAGCCCAACACCATCTTACTATTTTTAACGAGCTCGAAGATCAGTTGAAAAAATGCTCAAGGTATCTGCTTCATTTTTTAACAAGCTTGTAATAGAGAAAGAACTATGCTCAAAATGGCCTGTTTCATTTTTACACAAGCTTGAAACAAAAAATAACTATGCTTGAAACATGGCTTCATTTTTATGCAAGCTTGAAACCAAAAGGTAAACTATGCTTAAGGAAACCTACTTCATTTTTTAACGAGCTTGAAATAGAAAATAAACTATGTTCAGGAATGGTTTCATTTTTATGCAAGCTTGAAACCAAAAGGTAAACTACGCTTAATGACATCCATTTCATTTTTTAATGATCTTGACATTGAATGGGAACTTTTCTCAGGAACCTGTTTCATTTTTTAACGAGCTTGACACAGAAAAAGAAATATGCTCACAGACATATGATTCATTTTTTAATGAGCTTGACACAGAGAAAAGGAACTATGCTCGTTAACCTGTTTCATTTTTTAATGAGCTTGACACAGAATAAAGGAACTGTGATCGCTAACCTGTTTCATTTTTTAATGAGCTTGACACAGAAAAAGAACTATGCTCGCATGCATCTGTTTCATTTTTTAATGTTAGTTTTTCATCATATAAGCTAGCATTATGATATTAGGATTTTTTCACTGAGACAATAACAAGAAAAGCAATAAAACATAAGCACATCACAAGAGACAAGAGACACAAAGAGTTTTCCTCGGGGAAACCGTAAAGGAGAAAACCCCGCAACTTCCTCAGAGATAGAATCAGCACCAAAATAGTAAAAGCCCCAAGACATTAAGATGATCTCCACACAGCAGCAGTCTCTCTCTCTCACACTGAGAGAGCTTCTCCTCTCTCACTCATGTGCCCCCATAAGTGAGTGTGAGTATTGCAAGTGATAAATAGAGAGGCTCTCACTCTCTATTTATATTCTTCCGTTCACTTGAAGTGCACTCCATCATGTCGGCCTCACTTAACAATTACTTATTAGAGCCGACATCTCTAGGAGTGTCTAATAACCCTAGTGCCCCACCACTTGTGGGGTCTTTGCCTCCTATGACCAATAGGAGGGTAACACAATGGTGGGGACTATTGCCCTAACTTACAATGACTCACCTAGGGTCGACTTCACTAGGATAGTCTAATAACCCAAGGGCCCCACAACTGTGGGGACTTTAACCCTTGACCAATAGGAGGGTTACCCACAATGACTTGACATGACTTTCTCATTATAGAAACTTCCCAATCGAAACACTGGGGCATGACATGACCCAAATACATTACAATACATCCCGGAATGAACATTGGGTTACAATAGATAAGAAATACAAGTGAATACATTCCGAAGTTACAATTACATCAACATTCCCTCTTAACTAGGAAGGTATTCTCTTGATACAATTCATCAGCACAACTCTTCTTCTCTGTATCATCTAGGTCATCGTCAGGTATTCATCATCTTCAAAGTCATCTTCATCTTCAAGTCATGTTCATCTGTAAGTCATCTTCATTTGGATCTGGATTATCACTTGATCTGGATCATCATCACTGGATCTGGATCATCATGGAACATCATCACTGGATCTAGATCATCATGGAACATCATCACTAGATCTAGATCATCACTCGGTCTGGATCATCACTGGCTATCATCACTGGATCTGGATCATCACTCAATCTAGATCATCACTGGTGCTATCTCATGATTCTTCTTGTCACAGGAATTTCTATAGAGCCAGCCCTTTTTCATGTTGGTTGTAGGCCTAGCATCCATGTAGGTATTTTCCCAACACTTACATCTGACCTACTCGTCAGAAAGGCACACCCAGCACATACAACTGATCATATAGGAACCAATCCTATAGTCACATCAGAAAGGCCTAGTACTCACATTCACCAGCATGATAGGACATCACATCACTAACATATGTGAAAATGATCAGCACTTACATCTGACCTACTCGTCAGAAAGGCACATCCATCTAGATAGGAACACATCCTATCACAGTGATGGAAGAATCCCATCCAGACAGGAACACATCCTATCACAGTGATGGAATATTTTAGCACTTACATCTGACCTACTCATCAGAAGGGCACATCCATCCAGACAGGAACACATCCTATCACAGTGATGGAAGACTCCCATCCAGACAGGAACACATCCTATCACAGTGATGGAAGACTCCCATCCAGACAGGAACACATCCTATCACAGTGATGGAAGATTTCAGCACTTACATCTGACCTACTCGTCAGAAGGGCGCATCCATCCAGACAGGAACACATCCTATCATAGTGATGGAAGACTCCCATCCAGACAGGAACACATCCTATCACAGTGATGAGAGATTTCAGCACTTACATCTGAGCACGTGGGAACACATCCCTCAGTCGCTCTAGAAAGGCTCTGCACTTACATCCATCTAGACAGGAACACATCCTATCACAGTGATGGAAGGGCTTGCACTCACATCTGATCCTACGAGAACACATCCCAGCAGTCATATCAGAATGCCCCCAGTCCTCGACTGAGCTACCTGGTAACTGACTAGGTGCCTCCATTCTCCTAGAGAATGGCAGTTGCCCTTACATCCGACTTGCTCGTCAGAATGGCCAACACTCACATTTGACATGGAAGGAACTTAATCCTTTAGCCATGACAGAATGGTTCAGCCCTTACATCTGATCAAGTGCGAACACATCCCTCTATCACATTAGAATGGCTACTCAGTCCTAGACTGAGTGTTCCTGGTAACTGACCAGGTGCCTCCATTCCTAGAATGGAAATTTCCCTTACATCTGTCCTACTCGACAGAATGGCCAGCACTCGTATCTGACATGGAAGGAACAAATCCTCTCACCATGATATAATGGCTCAGCCCTTACATCTGACCATGGAAGGAACCAATCCTCTCACCATGTCAGAATGGATCTGGGTCTTATCACTTTCTCTTGGAGGAAACCTCGATCTGGAGAACACCAAGCTTCTCCCTGAAGTACTCGAACTTCAGCCTAGCCAATGGATTCTTCAATACATAGGCTATCTAGTCCTCCATCGCAACATACTAGAGCTTCACTACTCCTCTCTGCACCATATCCCTGATATAGTGGTACTTGATCTCGATATGCTTCGACTTGTCATGGAACACTGGGTTCTTTGACAACTTCACGCAACTCTGGTTGTCACAATGTATACAAGTAGCATCCAACTGGAGATCAAATATATCAGACAATAGCTTCCACAACCATAATGCCTCACAACTAGCTGAACAAGCTGTGACATACTCTGCTTCAGCTGTACTCAGTGCCACACAGGATTGCTTCCTGCTAAACCAAGAGATCACAGCTGATCCCATATTGAAGCAACACCTTGAAGCACTCTTCCTGTCGATGGTACTGCCTTCCCAATCTGAATCATCATAACCTTCCAGTTTAATCTTTTGATTCACATCGTACTTGAGCCCATAATCAACTGTACCCCTGCATGCTTTGCAGCCATTAGATGAACCTGTTTCAATGTGTTCACAACAAAGCAAATAGCTGGTCTCAGGTACATCAAGGACTCAATCATCTGATGATACATCGTAGCATCAACCGTCTCTAATGAAGCATCACTCAATAGCTTCATGTTCGATGCCATAGGTGTGGTCATGCAGTCCATCATCCTGAACCTATTCAGGATCTCTACTACATACTTCCCTTCTCCACACCTCCATGCATAGAAAATAGTGCATCGACACATAACACGAGGATCACTGGTCTTCTGCCTTCAACCTTGAAGCAAAGGTTGGAATCCACTTTACTCTCAGTAAAGCCTAGAGTCATCAGTAATCTGTCCATCCTGTCATACCATATCAATCCTCAGGATATTCTGTAGTCACTCCCTCTGAAGCGGAGCATCATACTCCCTCTGTCTTCTATACTCTATGCACTGAAATATTCTGTACCGGAGTGACAAGTAGCTTCCTATGCTACTAATATTCTATGTGACCATCTAGTGTATAGAATTGCATATTCAACCTTGTAGTAAAGGTTAATATCTTCATCAATATCATCATGTATGTGTTTCCCATGGGTGTCTTCTGAACTCGTACAATGCCTTCTTTCATTTGCACACATGATTATGCATGTCATGTGACTTCACTTCTAGTGGCTGTAAATGTTTCTTCGTAGTCTATGCCTTCTTTTCGTCAAAATCCTCATGCTACGAATCTTGCTTTGTATCCCACGATGTTTCCATCTACTGCATGATGAACTTCTCTTCAGGTCTCGATACTACATCCTAGACATCATTCTTCTTGAACTGGTCTTCTTGGTTACTTCTTCATAGTTGGAAGATTCTGCATCAATGATGTCGCTACATTCATCATATTATTCTTTTTCTTTGAACTGTCGTCACTTGTTCTTCGGAACAAGTCTTCATTCTTCTTTGCTTGTAGGTGATTATGTATGGGATCTTTCCTACAAGTCAAATGCATTTATATGGTTAGAAACATTTCATAAGGAATATTCATACTGGCAAGTTATTATGCATAAATATATGATCATGCAACTACTTTAGCCAATACAACATTCATCCATATCTCACTGAAACTTTCTAGATGCCTTCCATCTCTACTAGGACAACATTGAGATTGTGCACTAATCCAATATGTCAGCAAAGAGGTTTCATTCTAGATAAGTAGCAATGGAGAGTTGTATAGCACCATGAGCTACTTACCCATCACATGCATATTAGTAGTATACTGTCATTAATGCAAACATCCTGTCATGCATAATACATCAATTAAATATAAACAAATGCATAACAAACCAATATCATGAAATGACAATTGAATACTTATCTTTATTTGTTTCGTGGGTAGACTCCTTCTTGAGCCTTCAGCTTCATCATCTTCTTCATTCATGATAGCATTGTTTCTTATCCAAATGCTAAGGTGGATAAGAGGTGCTTCAAGAGTTGAGTTATTCATATTCCTCATCGCTTGAGGGATCTTCTTTGGATGGCAAGAGCTTGATCGTTAGTTTTTCCCATCTTCTCTTCTCTTCTTATGAGTTGAGCTTCTTCTTCTACTCGGAGTCTACTAAAAGTAATTACTTCCTTCTGACACAAATTCCTTGCATGAATGAATCCCATGATCCTGGGAGGCTATTCAAGGTGGCCATCACCACTTCTACATTATTCACTTATTCTTTTAACACTTCAAGTTGTTCTTGATTTGAAAGACTCTTATGACTGCATGGTCTCTGCATTCTGTATCTTCACATTCTTCAGTTGGTTTCTCAAGGTCATATTTTGATTTCTGTTCTTCCCTTCAAATAGCTTGGTCAAGGAATCAAAACATCTTTGGTGTCTTTAGGGAGACACTTGTAGTACAAGTTGATTCATGACTGAATCAACAATGATCTTCTTAGCCTTGACCAAGTGCTTCTTGTGAAAGGCTTCTAACCTCATCTCCCTCTGAAACTGGAACCTCTATACTCATATAAGTGTCCAATCCATTTTCTTCAGAGAGATCATATACTTCTAGGCTTGGAAGTTGTCAACTTCCCAATCTTTTCATCAAGCTGATGTGATATATCACTTTGAAATGAGAACCTCAAATGAAAATAGCAAAGGATTAGATCTTACCGATTTGAGGTGTCCGTCCTGGTTCCAGAGCTGGCTGATCTAGGGTTTGTCACAGAAACCCTAATTTTCAAAAGTTCAAATCTTTCAGATATGATTGGATAGATAGATATATCTCTTCAAACGGAGCTGTCTAATGTACTCCTTTTCTGAAAACAGTGGAGAGAAGCTCCCGGAACAGGAAGCCCTAATTTTCCAATTTCTTCTACAGAAATTCCTGTTACTGTTTCTGTGATATCACCGAAATTACTACTCCTCTGTGTTTGAAATTTCACACTGAGGTAACCTCACATGTCCCTGATCCAATACCATAGGTTTCATCAGAATTGGTTTCACCATTTTGTATTTATGACCCTTTTCCCAAGGTGACCTGTTACAGGACTGTTCAGAATAGAGAAGTTGTACGACATGCCACGTGTCACTGGTTGATCTTCTGAGTCTGATATTCGGACCATCGAAAATACAGTCTGTGCTCTTTTTGGAACATCTTCAGGAATTCCATTTGGACCACCAGAACCCAGAACTATGATCCTCTTCCATAAAATAAATATAATAACACCTCAACTGATAAATCTACGGCTTCCATCCCTCCTCTTACCAATAGTCTTCATATTGAAAAAATTGTTCTTGACACAGTGCTCTGGCCACCCAAGAGTACGATTTAAAAATAAATATTTATCCTAAGTAAACGGGTCGCTCAATACTACAATGTAGTAGAATATTTGGCTCAGGAACCATGTGCTAATGTCCACCCTCGAAGTACTCCAATCATGTCCTGCACATAGGAATAAATTTTTAACAGTTCTTAGAGTAATGGATCCTGAAAATAGTAATGTTATCGCCTTTAAACTGGATGATTTTAAGTCAAGGATATCCCATCAGTTAGCTTTCCAACTATCTACAAAATTCATTGGGAATAAATTCCATCACATTGTGTTGGACGAAGGCGCCTAAACTTTCGTCATGTTTATGTCGTGTTGGAGAGCTATAGGCTCCCTTGAAATTAATCGTTCACCTATGAATTTGAAGGCCTTTGATGGTGGTGGTTTTCAACCTTATGTATTATTTCCTCTCTCTTGGTTTAACTAGGGGGGAAATCAGTGTCCATATATGTTTAGGTTGTCGATACTCCTTTGGAATACAATATCCTCCTAGGTAGAAATTGGTTCTACGTGATGCAGTGCATAACTCCATCTATGTTTCAATTAGTCCAATTCCCATTCCAAGGGAAGGCTGTTATTGTTGATCAATTGGAGTTTTGTTCTCTAGACACAAGTTATAATTATGTGAACAATGTCCCACTCCTAGCCTCTTCGGCTCCGTAGTATTGGAAAGTAGGAGTAGGTCTTCTCAAATATTCCTCTCCTATGGGAGTTTCTGTCAAAAAATCCCCCCCCCCCCTCATAGGTCATTTCTATGAACATGATCTCTTCCAGGATTCATGACACTTCAGATAAAGGGAAATCAATTGTTGACTCGATACATTTCATTCATTTTGAAGAGACTTACCAGGCTATCCAATCCACCAATAACGTCACCATTAATGATCATATTTTGGTGGAATCTAACCCTTATCACCTACCATATTCGTTAAATTCTTGACCCCCCCATCTTTATATTATCTTTCACAACCTCTTCCATCAGATGAATCCATCATGGAAGTCATGTCTTTAAATGAGATTCCTTGGAAAGACCATCATCACCACTCCTCTTTCCTTCCTAGTAACCAAATGGTAGAAGATCATTTTGAAACACTAATTTCATTTGATACTGTAACTACACCTTAGTCACCGATACACATTCACAATGTTGAGTGTGAGGGTAATATGAGTAATATTATTAAGACCTTTTCGATCGATATATCGGTAAAACCGGGAGTTGTAGAGAATATTCACTTGGGACAAAATTGTTCTTCTTCAGAACTTAGGTCTTACACGACCCTTTTTAGGGAATTTAGAAACATTTTTTCTTGGATGTATGAATACAAGTCATGGATAGATCCTTTGATCATTGTTCATGCGATCAGAACTTGCCCTGATTCCAACTCGGTTCGTCAAAAGTTACATCAAGTACATCCACGAAAATAAGTGGCCATTAAGGAACAAGTTGAAAAAATTATTAGGGCTAGGCTCATTTACCTTGTGTTGTTGATGAAATCAGTTTCTAATATTGTTCCCGTGAACAAAAAACATGGAACGATTAGGGTTTGTATCAATTTTTGAGATCTTAAGAAGTCTTGTCCAAAGGATAATTTCCCTACTCCTTATATTGATCAAATCATTGATAATTGTGTCAGGAACACCATATTTCATTTATGTATGGAATTTATGGCTATAATAAGATCGAGATACTCCCTTTGAATCAACATAAGACGACCTTCATTTACCCATGGGGGAACTTTTCCTATAGAAAGTTTCCTTTTGGCATCAAAAACTTTGGCGCTACCTTTCAACGCGCCATGTTTTATGCTTTCCATGAAATCAAACATATTGTGGAACTGTACCTTGATCACTTACATGCCCATTCACAGCCTCGAGAGCATCATGTTGACCATTTGAGAGTCATTTTTCTCAGGTGTCGTGATTACAACATTTAGTTGAATACACACAAATGTGTTTTTTGTGTTGATACTGGAAGAATGCTTGGATTCATCATTTTTAAGGATTCTATTTGTATAGTCCTGCTAAATATCAAAGCCATATTGGCCCTACCAATGTTACTAAACTTCAAATTTTGGAAGGGAAGGAAAACTTTTTACATCATTTTGCTTATAACTATGCAGAGAATAAACATGGTCTCACACATTTGTTAAAAAGGGGCACACCCTTTGTTTGGGATGACTTTGGAGAACATGCATTTGACACTCTCAAACACACTATTACACACACACCTATGTTGTAACCATCTGATTACACCAGGGATTACTCCTTGTACGTGGTTGCATCATTAACTACCATTGGCATGGTACTAGTTCAAACAGATGCACACAAACAAGAACATGTAATTTATTACCAAAGTTAGGGTCTCATTGACTATGAAATACCTTATTTTCATGTTGGGAAGTTGGCTATGGCCACGATCACCGTGGTCCAAAAATTTCATCTCTACATCTTGCTCTGCACAACTACTGTGTACGCGGATTCTAACCCCATCTATTATATCTTGACTTGTCAGGTGCTTGGGGGAAAATACTCTCGCTGGATTGTCATTCTCCAAGAATCATGTTAGAATTTATAAAATCCGGTTCAAAGAAGTCCATTGTATTCATAGATATTATGTGTGACCTTCCCCGTATTACTGAGGATACACAACCCTTGGATTTATTACCCGATGAGACTTCGCCAAACGTGAAATATAGAGAATGTACCAAAACTTATCAGTTTTAGTATTTAGGGTTTTTCCTAGCTCGGGGTCAAACTAGGGTTTGACTTTCCCGGAGTTTCACCCAACCAAATTTCTTGATCCAGGTCTCTAAACTTCGGTTTTGATGAGGAGAACAATTCTATGCTGGTCTCACTTAAAAATTCCTCTTCTGTAGAAATCCCGAATTTCTGCATCGAAAACTAACAATGCTCGAAATCAAATTTCGCTTCGACAGAAATATGCACCCTTCACTGGAGAGTCATCCTAGCATGCTTTTGCTGATGGATTGTGGAGAGAGACCCAAAAAGTAAGAATCCCTAGCTTCTACAGCTGCACAATGTCTTCTTCTCATGTTATCTCTGATACCGTGTTAGTTTTTCATCATATAAGCTAGCATTATGATCTTAGGATCTTTTCACTGAGAGAATAACAAGCATAGCAATAAAACATAAGCACATCACAAGAGACAAGAGACACAAAGAGTTTTCCTTGGGGAAACCATAAAGGACAAAACCATGCAACTTCCTCAGAGATAGAATCAACACCAAAACAGTAAAAGCCCCAAGACATTAAGATGATATCCACATAGCATCAGTCTCTCTCTCTCACACTAGGAGAGCTTCTCCTCTCTCACTCATGCGCCCCCATAAGTGAGTGTGAGTATTGCAAGTGATAAATAGAGAGGCTCTCACTCTCTATTTATATTCTTTCGTTCACTTGAAGTGCACTCCATCATGTCGGCCTCACTTAACAATTACTTATTAGAGCCGACATCTCTAGGAGTGTCTAATAACCCTAGTGCCCCACCACTTATGGGGTCTTTGCCTCCTCTGACCAATAGGAGGGTAACACAATGGTGGGGACTATTGCCCCGACTTACAATGACTCACCTAGGGTCGACTTCACTAGGATAGTCTAGTAACCCAAGGGCCCCACAACTGTGGGGACTTTAACCCTTGACTAATAGGAGGGTTACCCACAATGACTTGACATGACTTTCTCATTATAGAAACTTCCCGATCGGAACATCGGGGCATGACATGACTCAAATACATTACAATACATCCCAGAATGAACATCGGGTTACAATAGATAAGAAATACAAGTGAATACATTCTGAAGTTACAATTACATCAACATTTAACGAGCTTGACACAGAAAAAGAACTGTGCTCACAAAGCTGTTTCATTTTTTAACGAGCTTGACATAGAAAAATAACTATGCTCATGAACATTTGATTCATTTTTTAACGAGCTTGACATAGAAAAAAGGAACTATGCTCGTAAACTTGTTCTTACCCAACATGATATCCAGAGGTTGGTAGGATTCCCCCTTACATAAGAAGCTAGTGACTTAACTCCAGTATGATTTCTAGAAGTTGGATCCATGCCCCCCATTTTACCTATGATGCGAAGAAGCTAACTAGAAGAAGGGGAAGGAATCACAAGAACATGAGGCACATTCAAGGCAGTCTGATTACTAAGAGTGATGCGATGGTGAGGTGTAATAAAGGAAAGCTGATCAATGGTCACAATCTTCCCATCATGGGGAAAATTCCTAACTCTAAATAGTGTGGACACTACATCCTTCATGGCGTAAACATAATAACACCCAAGGATCATATTGAAATCTAAAGTACCTTGGACCACCATAACATCAATACAGACAGTTTTTCCTCCTCATGTAATAGGAAAATGAGGAAGAATCCCTAAAGGTGAAGTAGGTCTTCGATTAAAATCCAGTATTTGATCGGTGGATGGCACAAGATGAGGAGAAACTAAATCTTGCCAAGTAGTTGAGGATAGAATGCTAACAGAAGCCCCCTCGTCAACAATAGTGTGAAGCATCCGCCTAGCAGTAACATTCACAACTATTTGGAAAGGAACACTCGAATGAATACGATACTTTGTTAGGTTACTCCAGTCAAAGGAAATAAAATCAGTACTTGGAGAGGGTTCTGTTGAAGGAGACAAAATTTCCTCTTGTCGAGAACAATTAGAATGAAGCATAAAAACTTCAGTAGGTTTTAGTTCATTCTCTACTAGAAGAGAACAACACGACAAATATTTGTTCAAAGCAACTACTTCAGTCTTAACACTCTCTGATGAAATACTGGGATCAGGTGGAGACGACATTGACTCAACCACTTTAACTTCACTCTCCAAAGGAAGAGTTGGATCAACCACAGATGAATCTGAATTAACCACTTAGAATTCACTCTTATAAGGAAGAGTGGGATCGACCCTAGATGAAACCAAATCGACCACTTGGTCAACCAATGAGGGTTCAAGAGACAACTTACGATAACTTGTTGGAAGCCTTTGATGAGAAACAATAATATCTTCCAACAACTTAGAAGCTTCATCCATGCGAGGACAAAGGTAAGTAAAGTGATTTCCTTAAAGAGCAAGCAAGGATTTTTGACTTTACCCTTTCGACTCTTAACCACAGAGTCATTGGTTGAGGGGGGATCACTAGTATGATGACCAGAGGCTGATGACATCGGTTTCCAGGAAACCTTACACCACTCTTCTGAAACCAGGACTAGAGCATGAAAATATTTCAGAAGGTGGTCACCCTTTCAAATCCTGCAAGGGAATTTGGGCTTATGCGGTCTTTGGGTGTGCAGATCAACACTCTCCACACAGGGAGGAGTAATTGGTTGATACTTGGTTTTTAGTTTGTTTTTCTTCTTCTTAATCTTCCTTTTCTTCTTATTCTTATCCACCTGACTACTAGTACTACAAATTTCAACAGGATAAGAGGGAGAAACAGGAGAGGACACATCTGGTGAAGAAGGAGAGGGATCAACATGAGGTTGATGCTCTCGTGATGAAGGGTTAGGATCAGAAACAATTGGTGTACATGGGATAACTGGACTGGAGAATAACCAAACATGTAATACAATAGTCAATCCAGGAAGGCTTAAGGTAGCCATGAGAGGAGGACCAACATCCCCATATGGAGGGAACACACAAGACATGCTTGGTAAAGGAGTCTCGTGGTTGGTAGTCCTAGAAGTCGAAGCCATAACTATGTAAAAAAACTATCTCTCTCTTCTAAAAAATCCTAATTGTACAGACAACCAACGCTACTAAAACTAAACTTAGAAAGAAAAATATGTGAGAGGAGTGGATCAAAGGTTTGGAACCTCACAGGATTATCAAGGCTTCACAACTAGTGTGATGCCGAGACATCCAAAGGGTTAACTCGGATGGTCTCAGGATTCCCAAAAGTGTCTCCCGATATACACAAGGTACGTGGGAGCTGAAATCGGTTGTAGTGTTGTCTAATGCACAACCATCCACAAGGGGCCTTCTGATATACAATCAAGTACGTGAAGTACCTTTCTATATTTCTCAAGGGTATGTGAAAGGCCATTCGATATACCGACAGCATGTGGAAGAACCACATGAGTCTTGGGTTGTAGTGCAGGAAAATAACAAAAACTCCTACGTTTTACGATGCCCGAACACATCACTAAACCTAAGCTAGCGCTTAATTTTATCTTGAACGGTTAGGTGGATGCATGAGGCGAGGACATAAAAATTGAAACCATGTAATATGATGTGCAAAATTTCACTTTCACTTTCAAATTATGCCCTACTTAAGGAAGGGAGAGAGAGATTCAATTCATTTGAAACATAAAATAAATCCCATAGAAAAATAAAAGACAGTTGCATATATGGTCCTTTCCTAACTGAAACAAATAAAATATTCTCTTTTGAATTGAAAAAGAAGTGAAATCCCTAATGAAAAGCAAGAAAACACTGTTACAACTTTATACAAAAGTGCTCATATTTTTCAACTAAAGTGAGAATGAACTAAAAGCAACATTCTACAATAACTTTTATATGGATTCTGTCACAAATTTTGAAAAAGGGAAAAACCATACAAAAATCATGTATAACAAATGAAGAAAAATTGGAATGAATATTTTCTTGTTCTATCAAATAAGACAGAAATCAGAGATCTAACAAAACCAAGTTCTATTCAAAGCCAACTATGAAGCTTTAAAAGACCAAGCTCAATCATAATTCTTGAAAAGACCTATGATTTTTTTTAATTTAGTTATTTATTTTTTATTGCTTTTTCTATTAAAAAATGAATTGCTGAGTTCAAACAAAAACTGTAACTATTTGAAGCATGCATCTCAAATACCAAAACAAGCATTTAAGAAAACACTAAATAGGGCTAAGAAGAATACCTGGCACTGCTTCTACAGGTGTTGAACAGGGCGTTACCAGCTTGAGCATTGCTTCTTGTACACAGAAACAGAGCGGTGGCACCGCTTCTATAGGTTCACACCAAAGCGTTAGCAGCTCCAGCACCGCTTCTTTTACACATAAACAAAGCAGTGGCACCGCTCTATTCGAATAGGTAAAAGGTGATGACAGCTCCAGAACCAGACTTATAACACAGCTCAGGAGAGGTGCCCGAGATGGCGATTTGAAAAAAAAAAAAAAAAGCAACAGAAAAGTAAGTTATAGTCAAATAAATGGACCTAGACAATCACCAAAATACCCAATGAACCAAAAACATGAAGATCCAAAGTCAGACAGAGGAAAAAAATCAAATTCAAAGCAGATCTACAGATCTATGAATTGAAAAAGTATATATGCAAACTGAAAGGAAGGTGGAGGTTTCAAATTACCAATGATCCACAATTCGAAGTCTCCCTAGCAGAGTCACCACTTTTGTTAGCAGGAAGTAGACACCTCCCACAGACAAGAGTTGGTTCCCTAGTCTGAATGGTTCAAATCTAGAACAAAACACAAACACCAAATTTTAAACTTCCCCTAGATTTGGTTAATCACATGAATGAAATGCGATGATACTTCTCTCAAATTTTGTCCTCTATCTTCATAAAATAACCTATAAAAGATGGAAAACAACAAGAGAAACATGATAGCATACAATATAATCAACTAGATCTATGCTTGTGACCAAGGAATCAAGAAATATATACAAATGAAATAGTAAATATGGGAAAGAAAAGACATTTTTTATTAATAAATGATTGGAGAGACTACAACCTTCATGCCTTGGTGTTGAGAGTTCCTTCCAATGGATCCTTGCCTCTAACTTCACCTAGCCTCCAAATACTAAAGAATGATTTTGACAGAGTTTGGTTATGCAACACAATTTTTCCTCCTTTTCCCCATGGGGGATGAGATATTATTTAAAGGCATGGGAGGATAGGTATGGTTTAGGATCTCATGGGTGAGGTGGAGATAAGATCCTAAAAGGGAGGATCTTGAGCTACAGCTGGTCCTAAACCATAGGTATGAGGCTCCACGGGGGTCAGCTTCGAGAATCCTCTCGAAGCTTCCTTTTTTCCTTGAAAACTTGAGCACCGCTCCTCCAATGAAGCAAACAGGAGGTGATAAGGGGGTAACACTTCTTGCAATGAGGGAGGGAGTGGTGGCACCACTTCTTGATCATGTATCAAGAGCAATGTTGACTTGGGTAATGCCTTTTTTTAATGGAAGAGGAGTGTTACCAGCTCAAAACAGGGAAAAATTGCAAGGGGTTAATTTGAACCTTCATTTCTCTAGGGAAAACTTTGAGGGGTTGGATTAGTCAAGGGAATAACTATCTCATAACATGAGGGTGATGAGATTTCAGTGTAACAAGGGCCCACCCAAAGGTCCACCACTTGGAGGTATGCCATTCAAAGGCCCACCTAGGGGTCCACCACCTGGAAGTCCTCCATCTGGAGGCCCACCTGAAGCCCCATAACCCACGGTACCACCAGGTGGATCATTTAGAAACCAACCATAACCAAACTGACTTATTATAGGAGGATCATTGGAGACCATTTATTAATCCACTTACATGCCTACTAGCACTAGATTCCTTATGAATATCACTAGTACCCATAACCTATTAAATAGTTTCCATTTCTAGATACACTTGATCTGTTGGATTTGTCACGATTGATCAACGAACCTATTCACCATGATCCTTCATGGCCAGCTATTCCATTAAATTTACCTTCAGATATATCGAAATTTGATGGAAAATCTGGTGAGGACCCCAAAAACCATGTGATGACCTATCATTTGTGTTATTCGTCCAACTCTCTAATGGATGGTTCTATCCATTTGATACTTTTTCAAAGCACTCTAACCAAGACCATTGCTAAGTGGTATATATAATTTCCTCAACACTCTTTTTGGGATTTTAACACGTTATCAATGGAACTTTTGACACATTTTCAACTCTCAATTAGGCACAAGACGGGTATGGATCTTTTGAGCTCACTCCATGAAACCACTTCCACCCATATCTCTGACAATAAACATGAGTGGAGACGATGACGTAGGTTGATTAAATCCCCCATCCTCGACCAATTACTCATAGATCGGTTCACTAAGTCAGTGATTTCGCCCATTGCCAGGGATGTTTCCATGGGAGGTGTTGTCACCGAAGAGAACACCATCAGCCAATCTCAATACCTAGATTTGGTTTACTCCCAGTTAGCAACTATGTACGATCTAATTCCTAACGCCCCCCATCCTACTTCAGACCCCTCAAGACCTTCGGCAGAACCACCAACCAATGGTATACTTGGTTTTGTTCATACACAGTCAACGCCTAAATCCTCAAAAAAAGAAAGACCAACTTCCTTAACCTGCTATCTAGACCATCACAAATCCCAAGACCACCTTTGCTCTTGTTGTCTCTACTGAGGTAAATGAAATTCAATCCTCATACTCTTTGGGAACGAAGAAGAAAGGAAGGAATATCTCAAATAAATATGAAAATCAATAGGAGAGTATTAAAACACAAAACACATATGTCGAATCTAAGAATAGGAGAAAGGAAAATTTCCCTTTCCTTTTATGTCAGGGTGACCACTTCACCAAATAATGTCCTTAGCGTGAAGAGGTTAGCAAATTTTTTAAAAACACTCCCACCTCAGCAGTTTTGACTGATCTTTTCCCTACCCAAAAACAATTGATTGACTGTCAATCCTTGCATGGGTCTTCTTCGTCTTCTATAGATGAGGTTAAAATGATGTTGGTGAATCGGTTAGTCTAGTACCACCAGATCCTAGAACTATGAGCCTCTTCCATAAAATAAATATAATAACACCTCAACTGAAAAATCTACGGTTTCCATCCCTCCTCTTACCAATAGTATTCATATTGAAAAACTTGTTCTTGACACAGTGTTCTGGCCACCCAAGAGTACGATTTAAAAATAAATATTTATACTGAGTGCACGGCTCGCTCAATACTACAATGTAGTAGAATATTTGGCTCAGGAACCATGTGATATGTCCACCCTTTAAGTACTCCAATCATGTCCTGCACATAGGAATAAATTTTTAACAGTTCTTGGAGTAATGGATCCTGAAAATAGTAATGTTATCGCCTTTAAACTGGATGATTTTAAGTCAAGGATATCCCATCAGTTAGCTTTCCAACTATCTATGAAATTCATTGGGAATAAATTCCATCACATTGTGTTGGATGAAGGCGCCTAAACTTCCGTCATGTTTATGTCGTGTTGGAGAGCTATAGGCTCCCTTGAAATTAATCGTTCACCTATGAATTTGAAGGCCTTTGATGGTGGTGGTTTTCAACCTTATGTATTATTTCCTCTCTCTTGGTTTAACTAGGGGAGGAATTAGTGTCCATATATGTTTACATTGTCGATAATCCTTTGGAATACAATATCCTCCTAGGTAGAAATTGGTTCTACGTGATGCAGTACATAACTCCATCTATGTTTCAATTAGTCCAATTCCCATTCTAAGGGAAGGTTGTTATTGTTGATCAATTGGAGTTTTTTTCTCCAAACACAAGTTATAATTATGCGAACAATGTCCCAACCCTAGCCTCTTGGGCTCCATAGTATCAGAAAGTAGGAGTAGGTCTTCTCAAATATTCCTCTCTTATGGGAGTTTCTGTCAAAAAATACCCCCCCCGCCTCATAGGTCGTGTCTATGAACATGATCTCTTCTAGGAGTCATGACACTTCAGATAAAGGGAAATCAATTGTTGACTCGACACATTTCATTCATTTTGAAGAGACTTACCAGGCTATCTAATCCACCAATAATGTCACCATTAATGATCATATTTTGGTGGAATCTAACCCTTATCACCTACCATATTGGTTAAATTCCTGACCCCCCCATCTCTATATTATCTTTCACAACCTCTTCCATCAGATGAATCCATCATGGAAGTCATGTCTTTAAATGAGATTCCTTGGAAAGACCATCGTCACCACTCCTCTTTCCTTCCTAGTAACCAAATGGTAGAAGATCATTTTGAAACACTAATTTCATTTGATACTGTAACTACGCCTTAGTCACTGATACGCATTCACAATGTTGAGTGTGAGGGTAATATGAGTAATATTATTAAGACCTTTCCGATCTATATATTAGTAAAACTGGGAGTTGTAGAGAATATTCACTTGGGACAAAATTGTTCTTCTTCAGAACTTAGGTCTTACACGACCCTTTTTAGGGAATTTAGAAACATTTTTTCTTGGATGTATGAATACAAGTCATGGATAGATCCTTCAATCGTTGTTCATGCGATCAAAACTTGCCCTGATTCCAACTCGGTTCGTCAAAAGTTACATCAAGTACATCCACGGAAATAAGTGGCCATTAAGGAACAAGTTGAAAAAATTATTAGGGATGGGTTCATTTACCTTGTGTTGTTTATGAAATCAGTTTCTAATATTGTTCTCGTGAACAGAAAACATGGAACAATTAGGGTTTGTATCAATTTTTGAGATCTTAAGAAGTCTTGTCCCAATGATAATTTCCCTACTCCTTATATTGATCAAATCATTGATAATTGTGTCAGGAACACCATATTTTCATTTATGTATCGATTTTATGGCTATAATAAGATCGAGATACTCCCTTTGAATCAACATAAGACGACCTTCATTTATCCATGGGGGACCTTTTCCTATAGAAAGTTTCCTTTTGGCATCAAAAATTTTGGCGCTACCTTTCAACGCGCCATGTTTTATGCTTTCCATGAAATCAAACATATCGTGGAACTGTGCCTCGATCACTTACATGCCCATTCACAGCCTCAAGAGCATCATGTTGACCATTTGAGAGTCATTTTTCTCAAGTGTCATGATTACAACATTCAGTTGAATACACACAAATGTGTTTTTTGTGTTGATACTGGAAGAATGCTTGGATTCATCATTTTTAAGGATTCCATTTGTATAGTCCCATTGAATATCAAAGCCATATTGGCCCTACCAATGTTACTAAACTTCAAATTTTGCAAGGGAAGGAAAACTTTTTACATCGTTTTGCTTATAACTATGCAGAGAATACACTTGGTCTCACGCGTTTGTTCAAAAGGGGCACACCCTTTGTTTGGGATGACTTTGTAGAACATGCATTTGACACTCTCAAACACACTATTACACACACACATGTGTTGTAACCATCCGATTACACCAGGGATTACTCCTTGTATGTGGTTGCGTCATTAACTACCATTGGCATGGTACTAGTTCAAACATATGCACATGAACAACAACATGTAATTTATTACCTAAGTCGGGGTCTCATTGACTATGAAATACGTTATTTTCATTTTGGGAAGTTGGCTATGGCCACGATCACCGTGCTCCAAAAAATTCATCTCTACATCTTGCTCTGCACAACTACTATGTACGCAGATTCTAACCCCATCTATTATATCTTGACTTGTCAGGTGCTTGGGGGGAAATACTCTCGTTGGATTGTCATTCTCCAAGAATCATGTTAGAGTTTACAAAATCCAGTTCAAAGAAGTCCATTGTCTTCGTAGATCTTATGTGTGACCTTCCCCGTATTACTGAGGATACACAACCCTTGGATTTATTACCCGATGAATCCTTGTTCCTCATTAGTACATCTGGCTCCTTGTATGGATATTTGATTTTATATCTCCATACTAAATTCTTTCATCCTAATGCAACCCAAGACGAACTTCTTTGTATCCGTCATCATTCCAAGTACTATCTTATCATCAATGATTCATTGTACCATCGTGGCATTGATGTTTTTTTACAGTGTTGCTTAACTCATGAAGAGGATGAAATAGTATTGAATGGATGCCACTCTAGAGCATGTGGCAGTCATCTTTCTGGGATAACTAATGCTCATAAAATTTTATGCAATGGTTACTTTTGGCCCCCAATCTTCAAATATTGCATGTACGCCATGAAAAAATTCCCACCTTGCCAACTTTTTCAATCCACAAAGTCCACCCACCCCACTCCTTTACATCCTATCATTGTTGTCGGCCATTTTGCGAAATGGGGCATTGATTTTATGCATTGTAATCCTACCTTAGCCAGTGGGAATGGTTACATCATTGTAGTCATGAACTACTTTACAAAATGGGTTGAGGCGATGCCTACATATGCTAAATATGGAAAAACTATTTTCATATTTATTTTCAATCACATAATCGCTAGGTTCGGAGTCCCTCAAGCTATTTTGACCGATCATGGTTCACATTTTCAAAACAAAATGATGTCAGAACTAAGTTCCAAACTAGGTTTTCTTCATGATAACTCTACACCCTACTACCCATAGGCCAATGGCTAGGTTGAAGCCATCAACAAAGTGTTGAAAACTATGCCTCAAAGGATGGTAGGACAATCCAAGTCCAATTGGCATTTGAAACTTTTTTCCACATTATGGGATTATAGGACTATCATTGAGACATCTACCATATTCACACCATTTCAATTGGTGTATGTGATAGAAGCTACTCTCTCGATCGAATGTGAGATTCCTTCTCTGAAAGTTGCAATATAACTACTACCCAATACCACTTTAGATGAATAATGGTTCTTGTACTCAAACAAGATTGATGAGACTCGTAACGATGCCACCTTAGCTAATTGGGTACATAAAAAATGAATTAAAGCTCACTATGACCAATCCATTCAGCCTCACATCTTCAATGAAGGTGATCTGGTCCAGACATATGACTAGAAACCCAATAAATTAGGAGGTGGAAAATTAGAATCCATGTGGCATCAACCTTACATTTCCAATCATGTCTTAGAAAAAGGAGCTTATGAGCCGATAGACTATGATGGAATACCATTGGGTGAGCCCAAAATGGGATTACCTCAAGAATTACTATGCCTAGGTCATATAGCATAGATACATTGTACATATTGTTTATAAAGTGCTATCTGTAGTTTGGATTGTGAATTTTTTGTGAATGTAATATATGTCTTAGGTAAGCCTACGTATATAGTGTTGTGTTTAAATGGACAGATGACTGCTTACTGTAGCTTTCGGATGGTGCTAGTCGTTATACCATGAATCTCACATTAGCAACTTGGGTACTGTATTCCCCTACTGGTGATTTGGTAATCTTGGGAGGAACTTGTTTGGATCCCACTGCAAACTATTTTGTAGAGTACCATGCAATGATTGGTTTGTTAATTGAAGATTTAACAAGTGATGTGAGACAAATTAGGGTTTATTTAGATTCAGAGTTATTTGTACATCAATTAAACTAGGTCTATACTATCCATAACCCCTTAATTCTTTGTATGTTCTGGAGAGTTCAAATTTTAGAGAGGTATTTTGAGTATGTCTCCTACCATCACATCCTAAGAGATTTGAATGTAGTGGCCGATTTATTAGCAAATTATGTTTTGGATTGGTACTTCACTCATGTCTAATGTTCATTTTAAGTTTTGATCACATGTAAAAAGATCATAAAAGTAAACACATATAGGTATGCATTCATGCACATAACACATCACATACACACAGATGTTTGTAAAAAGAGTGCTTTATATATAACGAATATTGAGACAAAAAAATGAATCCATAAGTTTCTGGTTTACCCAAAATCTAGAACCATCAAGTTTCTAATACATCAAGAGATCAAAATATGAATATTTGAAGATTTTAGTATGTATACAATACAAAAATAAAAGTCACTCTGGATTAATCCCCGTGCTCATGATAACACATAAAAACATGAGCCACTCTATAGAGTAGCCTTCGAAAACACCCTGACACTCCTGTAGTGTGACGTTGATAATGCATGGGAAGGTTGCCAATAGAAATGTCTAGAACCACCGCAGTCAGCCTCTGGAGGTTGTGTTCAATTTATTGAAGCTCCTCCTCTGCCCCTACATTCCTAATGGATATATCTCTAGCCACCCCTCACCTTTCAATAGGTGAATATTTTGCAGGTCTGTATGGACCAATGTGTAAAAAATTGTATGATGCGTCTTAGTATCACCAAAAATACATAAACATGAGATATGATATAAAACAAAAAACACAATTATATAATATCATTCTTACCTCGGTCGTACCCCTTTTCGTTCTTAGGTAATGAAAGATTAGGTTCACCCCTGAAGTCAATACCTACATACATGTAGTCCTCTACCATCAATAGTTCGACTCATAACCAACAAAAAAAGACAAAACCATAGGTCATGGTAGGCCCTCCACAACCTTCATGATGAGCCATAGCCTCAACCCCCTGCAACATTCATGAATCCTCGGTCTCCAACATGTTTAGAGGAACCTAAGGATATAATACAGGAACCCTCTCCAAGAAGAATGATACTACTACCTCCACATAGCCAAGTGGTTTTAGCTCACCTTGTCGACACTTTGTGAGCTTGTATTTGAGCCATGCACTCAAACACATACAACATATGTTCCCGGGTAGTCTGATGAGCACCTCTATACTCGCTACCTTCTCTATGGTGAAGGAAACAATACTCAACAGTTGATCTACAATATTTTTTATCGAAATATTTCCCCCTTGGGACCTTGTTCCATAGTACATAATACTCATCAATAAGGTCGTCGACAGATATGTCCCTTCCTCTAGGACATGTGAGTGATACCGGAGTTCCTCTCCTGGATAGACCAGTCAGAAAGTATATTTCCTTGACATCAATCATCAAAATATGGATCCTAACATGGAAATGTTGTTGATCCAGGTCCCACATCTATATCAAATGATCTAGTAGGCGAACATGGGCTCTCACGCCCAGAACCTGAAGTACTCAAGGACTCGACACTCCCTTAGTGCCCTCACAGTAATTGGTTCATTTTCCACTTGGGAATCATATAATTCATGCTCACGTTCCTTCTTACCATTTTCTGATTCAAACACCTATGGGGCATCCATAGGGTAACTATTAGACTTCGTTCATTGAGATAAAACTTGAATTTCATTCTAGT
This sequence comes from Pseudotsuga menziesii, assembly GCA_001517045.1. NCBI lineage: Eukaryota > Viridiplantae > Streptophyta > Pinopsida > Pinales > Pinaceae > Pseudotsuga > Pseudotsuga menziesii. Next base: position 115,787 of record LPNX010520936.1, read on the forward strand.
TTTGTGTTTTTTGGTGAGACATGGCTGCTAACACTCTTTTCCTATGGGAACACAGCGATGACGTAGTCTCTCCTAGAGGATATAGAGCCCTTGATATTCTTTCCCCTTTCGAGGAGTGCATCAGTGCACCTCTCGAAAGGGAGAAGAACGTCGCCCAAGGTGCGCTCTTCTCCTTGGAAAAACTCTCCTAAAACTGCCGAAAAACATGATAAAAAGTGGAATTTCAACCATTAAAGGGAAGGGAGGGATGATAGCTCTTACCTGCTTCTGATGATTCGTCAATTGGGGGCCCGTATCTCCAAGAAACCTCATTAAAAATTCCTCTCTCAAACATAATGTTCACCCTATTTCTATGGTAAAAAACACAATGCTAAGAAATTTTGACTATTTCACTATTTTATAGTAGTTTTTTATTTTTAATTAGAAATAGTTAGTGAAATATTTAAATAATATGGGCTTTTGCTATGATTTTTATATAGTTTTCATGGTGAAACTGTTATAATTTTGTTTTTGAAGATTTCAGGGCCTTAATGGGAATTTTTGGTTGCGATTGAGCTTCTTTTTTACTTTTTCATGCTCTAGATTAAGTTGAAATTTTTTTTCGATTTCATTTTCTACCCTTGTCGAGCTCATTAAAAATTCAATGAAACGTATCGAATCTGATTTTACCTCTTTTTTGGGCTCATTGAAATGGATGACAAAAAAGGAAACCCCCATGGATTCATCTTTAAGCTCATTTTAGACTCCTTAAATACGAAAACATCACCAAGCAAACTTGATTCTTTCACTCTTGTAAAAGTACTTTATGGGTTGTCTATCTGGTGAGAGTTTACCCCTTTTCGAACCTGTTAGAATCATTTACGAAAAGGGTATACTCTAGTTCATTGGGACTAGAAGAGTTCTCCTAGGTATCGGTTTATATGTTTTTGGACCTTGGGGACTAAATTCACGAAAAAATACATTTTGGAATCTTCTTAGTTACTTCAGACTCTCTAAATATGAAATAAATACTGTGTTTACCTTCTTTGGACTCATAAAATTAAATGTTGAAGGACCCTTTTTGGGAATGACCCCTCCTTTCTCAGATTCATAAAACATATGAGGTTGGACTCATCATTTGATGAGTTATATCAAGCATTTGTACACTTTTCAAGATCGTTAAAAATAAAAGAGGTACTCATCCATCATGATGAGGACATTAACGGAATGGGGAATATCTTTCATTTGTGTTAATGATAGCTTAGTCCACCTTGGAACATGGCACCTATTTGGATTTTCATACAAAAATTTGGCTATTCAACTTATCCTCGAGTCAATCCACTTTCATGAGTCATTTAACTCCTTTGAGTCAATTCAAAGAATGCATTATCCCTCCTTTGCATTATGTCTAGTCTCTACCTCATTGAGTCAATGCTGCCAAATCACTTGTTGTGTCATTCAATGTGCAAAGGGAATCTTTACCATAGACTACATTTGCAATCACTTTACCTTCCTTTGAGTCGGTCGCATGTAAGGAAGTCCTATGGTTGTTCCATTATCTTGATCACTTCAAAAACACTTTTGTTCCAAGCTTTGTGTCGATGATGGGGGAAACGTTATGGCCTTCCTTCGATGTGTCTATTACCATTGAAACAAGCACATAATCTAGGAATTGTCTTAGAAACCAGTTAATTACTTTGAAGCTTGCATGCCTCTATGAGAGTTTTCCTTGCTTTCGATAGTGGGCTTTCATCATTGGCCTCTGGTTGGAAGATTCTGCCGATTGTTCAACTTCAGCTTAACTATTCATATTTGGAGGAATATACTAGGTTATATTGGAATTCATTGACATTAATGGTGACTTTCCTCACACTTTTTAATAGTATATATCAATGACCTGTAATCAAGTGGTTTCTACCATGTTTGACATCAAGACATCTATTGACATGTATATAATCGTACTATTTGGGATTGGAATGAAGACTCTGAATGGTTCGCTATTCACTTGAATATGTACCTATCTTCAGGTTGTGATGGAGTATTTCTTGAGTCATTGCATGGATCCACTTGGTATGTTTGGTGGCTATGCTCAAGTTTGGGTCAGGATGACATAGATCTATAGTGTATATTCTGTAGTTATGTCCCGATTTGAGTCTTGTTGATAATGGATCTACAATGTATTTTTGGTAGGCATGACATGGTCATTATACATGGATCTCCAGTGTATTGGTCAACAACCATGATTTAAGTCTGATAGTTTGTAACTGGTCTTATGTTAATTCTTCACTCACCACTCTTTTTCCCATGATACTATATCATATCTAGCAAAGCATTTCACCTATCATATCCTTCTAGATTCATACTTTGTGGGGAATTATGTTACACATAAAATTTGTCTCAGTTCTAAATCCCCTAAAGTGATTTGGCCAAACCATATTTTGAGGAGCCTTTTTGCTCAATTCTAGGATTTCTGACGCACCCTACCTCTTGACATAAGGCGTCAGTCTATCCTAATGCCTCTTTCCTGCTGACAATGTGCATTGGTGACACTTGTTTCCTCAATACAAAGAGCATTGACGTAACCTATCCATGTACAAGGAACATCAACACTGTCAAAAAGGTAAAAAGAGAAGACTTCGAGAACCTTCTAGATGAAATTCCTCATGGAGGCTTATCCTAACCGCTTGGACTAGGTTGTATTTGTACCCATAACCTCTAGGGATAATTCCTCACCTTCCTCATAAAATATATCAAACCCTTTGGACCCTCTTTGGCGTATATATACAAGCTTCCCTTCATGGATATGGGAGGTAACACAAACAAGAGAGAACCTTTATGCTACTGGAATCACTACTAGTATAGGAGGCAAAGAGTTTGGTTGTGAGTGAGATTTGTAGAGCTTGTAGAGTGTGTGTGAAAGTGATGTCAAAGGAATTGTGAGAACAAAGCTTCAACATTAAGGATTTTTTTGTAGTTTTCTTCTCTTATGTTGTTAATACAAACATGTTCCCCTTTTCCATGAATGATTTGTGTTAATATCAATTGTTCATTACTTTTCTCCTTGATCATTAGTATAGATCATTAAATTATCTTGTTTCTTTCACTATTGTATCGTGTTCTTCATATTCTTCTACAGGTACAAATGATCGTAGAGAATTACAAGAAAAGGATCACCTTCATCATTGTGGTAAGAAAGCTTCACATTCAAGTAGTTCCATAATCTAGGGAAAGGATGCATGGATGTGACCTTTTGTTCTAGATTTGCCCCATGTAGACTAGGGAAACAATATTTGTTTGCATTGACTGAGAATTCACGATAACACTTATTGATCCGAAAATAACATGATCTTTATAATCATTATTTGCATGTGAATTCTTTTATAAATAAACTATTTTAAAAGTCTTTAAATGACAAATTAGAGATCATAAATGAAACACATAAATATATAAGAGAGATGCAAACCATGAAAATTGCAGGCATCAGATGATAACGAAGTTCACCCCTCCTGGGCTACATTTCCAAGTTCATCTCCAATGAGGACTGATCTTATTAGTTTTAAAAAAAATGCATGAATGAATACAAAATGCCTCCTCCAACTGTTATAAACGGACTTAGGATTCAACAATGAAGTCCTCTCACTCTCCACAATCTCTCAAGAGTGGCTAAAAGGCCTCTTACAATTTAGCAAAATAGCTTACAAAAGCCTTCAAAATCATAATGGCACTATGTCATTCACTCTACAAAAATATTCAATAAACCTTCAATGCATTTCTCATAATCCTTTCATTCCTTTTCATGGCAAATTACCATGGTTTATATAGCCCAAAAATACCAAATCCACCTCCAAATACAAAGAGATATGATCCACCTTTAATGAGATAACATATTTGGTTAATCTCACCCTATAACTCATTTTGGGTAATAAAATATTTAATTTACCCAATATATCCCTCAAAATATGGCATAATCTCCTTAAAATATACTTTTTTTTTAAAAACAAAACAAATTCGAAATATAATATATATATGGTTAAAAAGATATATTAATGTGAATTTGTTTAGATTTTGGTCAAGTGTGTAGTGCCCCATTTATAGGGGATAAAATGCAATTCAGATCAGATTTAAAAACATAATTATGCACACCCCTTGCAATGGTTAAAGTGCTTGGCACGCTGGGAGGAGGTCATGGGTTCAAACCTGTAGACCTCTCCTCTTACTTCATTTTTGTTGGCATATAGTATTATATGGTACATTACATTGATTTGTTGGTTCGTCTTTGTGTTGGAATATGGTATATGATACATTACATAGATTTGCTATTTACCATATTACAAATATTTGGGGAGAGAGGGATAAGCCTTTGGCCAAACCTTTTTAAAAGGTGGTTAAGCAGGTGGAGTTTGATCCTCCTCAACCCCAATTATCCACAGTTGTGTCAGCCTTGCCCTCCTGTTGCTGCTATGGCCACTACTAGAAGACTGGGCATAACACAAAGGACTGATTAATAAATGGGAGGCATGAAACAGAAGGTGGTGCAGGCAGTGTGACCTTGGGCTGGAGATGCAGGAATATATTCGTAATTCCCTTTACTTTTCACTCTCCACACTATTCTATTGACTGTGCGGTTCCTGGGATGAAGCCTCCAACACTTGACTTCCCAATGTCCGCTCAACTTGCAATGATAGAAAAAATTTGAAAAGGAAGGGATGTCTTGCCTGATGCGTACCTCTTGTTCTTCTTGTCTCGGCTCATCTACCTATGTAGGCTCACTCTGGTGGGTGAAGCTATCTCAATCATGCTATCGTCCAGGGTAGTGATGCCATCAGGGTTACCACGTGGCATGCCTTGATTGTCCAGTTCACCCGCCATATCATCGACCTTGTACATGTGTCCTACTATGGATATACCACGTCCTCTACCTATTGATTGTACCTACCATTTGTACCTTCCATGTGGTTCGTTGTGGTGGTTTCATGTCAGCGTCATACAGGTCATGTATCACCCTTATAGTGGTGTCATGTGGCACCCCTTTTTACAAATTTGTCTTATTTTGTTGAAAGTTCAGATGTGAATAACTTTTACGTCGAGAGTCTATTTTGAACGAAACGAACGTTGTTGGAAAGATCTAGTGGATCTCTACGTAGCACCAAGATTTTGTTTTCAATTTTAAAACTTTAATTTTGATCAATCTCAGAGCTCCTCCTGGATCAAACCTCTCGAATGGAGATATTTTGGACACCTAAAGTCGAAATTACTCAGAAAAACTACAAGGATGCCATGGCCCCACTTGACCTGTGTCCACCATCCAACCTGATCGGCTTAGAATCATTTGTCTCATCATCACAAAGACAAAAAAAACCATTATGTTGTTAACAAAATTAATCATTCTATCATCCTTACATAAATATTTATTGAATGTCACAACTACCATCCAAACATAACTAAATAGTAGCAAAAGCATACATGAAACTGAACATGCGGATGATAAATAGAATGAAAGATTGTTTTTGTTTACATAAGCAGTAAAGACTAATGGATCTCTTTCCCTAAAATCCAAGATGTTTTCATGCTCTAATCCCCCCTATTGTACTTGTGGTGCATCCTGTAACATATTAATAGTATCAATATTTACTAATTCATTTCCAAAACCACAATTTGTAAATGTCATAAGAGATAAACCTTTACTTGCATTTACTAACATATTCATATGCCTTGTAGAAACCATAGTCAAATAAATCTTCATCTTATGATCTCTTACAATATATTTGATCTTGTTCTTGAAGAAATTATACATATTATGTTCCCTGGAGAAGATGTCTTTTCTATCAAATAAATATGGACTACCCAACACCATGCCACAAATATCAAGAGGTATCACATCCGAAACAACTTCATCAATGAAAAGAGAATTAATGGAAAAAATTACTCAACACTGCTAAGTGATTTGAATCTGTGCATTCTTACACTACTAGATTTCGATCCAAAATCCGACGGTTTTTTCCGACGACGCACGGATTTTTTATTTTAACAGTGCCAAAAATCAGGAAGATAATTTTTTTTTTGTAATGATGGTGATTAGCGTCGCTTAAGCGACGGCTAGGCTTGCAAGCGTCGCTTAAGCGACGTCTATCCTCCTAAGCGTCGCTTAAGCGACGGATATCCTCCTCTAAGCGTCGCTTAAGCGACGACGCTTCAATCATTTAATAATTTACTAATGTTTTATCAATCATTTAATAATTTGTCGTAATCGGTTTATTATTT
>LPNX010520976.1:7061-23101 GCA_001517045.1 Pseudotsuga menziesii
TACATATTTTAAAAAGGAACTTTGGTAGTCATGATTTATGATTTAATAAGTGGTTAAAGTAAAATAATTTGTTCTTATAAACTTTTAAAACCATTCTAGTAGTCATGATTTATGATTTAATAAGTGGTCAAAGTAAAATAGTCTGATCATGTTAGTAGTGAGTTATCAAAATTTTTACAAAACATTATATTAATTTGTTTAAAATTTTAAATTAGTTTGTGTTGGATGATATTAGTATCTATTTATATTTTAATTTTAATTATTGAATGTTTTGGATTTTTTATTAATATTATTTTAATCATTTTTTTTTTGCAGGTAACAAAACATAAGAGATAGTCTTTATTATATTTTTAATATTATATTTTTTATAATATATTTAATGTTTTTGTGTGGATGGTCTATTATTTGTTTTAGTTTTATTTACAAAAAAATTAGAATGAAATGCTCACTACATTGCTCATTGCATAATTCATTGTAAACAAAACAAAAGAGATTCAAGCTACATTTGATATAAATAAGTATATTTTCTAGAATTAACAACCAACTAAATTCAAATGAAATATTTTAGGCTTAGTGTTACACATTATAATCCGTAATCCACCCTTAAATATGGTCTACTATACTTGAATGAAGAAATTCCTAGCTATTGGCTTCAAACTCTCTTTTGTGGAAATGTGGAATAAGGGGTGCATTATCATGCTGTTCTTTCTTATATGATATATAAAACAAAAATTAGTCTATAAAATTTTTCTCATCATTGTTTTTCATGATTTGAGAGATTATATATTTACCATAAATATGAAATTAGCCAAGTTTACTTATGATATTTCCCCTCTAAATCTAACATAAATCCAAATATCAAATATTAAACATTTGAATAACCTTTTTTTTCATAAAGAACTCCTATTTGAAATGAATTTAGGACTTTGATCTATCCCACATTTTTTTCTCATCTTCTTTAGAACTCCATTTCAAACTTTTCCTTGCTGAAAAACTTAATCTTAATCCCATTTTATTGTCTCTCTACCAATGTCACTCTCCCAAAGCTTGTCAAAATGAAGAAATCACCACTTCCTATTATTAATCATGTATTTCTCTAAGCAATAGATGAAATTATTTGCATTTCAACTCAAAAGAAAAAAGAAATAAATAAACAAGCAGAACTTATTTGTGCTCCAGAAAAGAAGAAAACAATAAAACTTGAATAAGCATCTAAAATAATGAAAACTGAAGCCAAAGTACACACCATTACGTCGTCAAAAGATCACCTTCATATAAATGCCTCCAAAGTAAACTTTATAACACATGAATCTTGGATCAAATCATGTCAAGTTTCACTATTCAACACAAATTCTCACCCATTCAGCTATGAATGTAAACAAATCATAAAATGTGTATATACAAGTATAGTTTCCAACAATATTAAGTAGAAATTATCACACCATTGTTTCTCAAAGGCTCAATACCATCTTTTTCCATGGATCTAAATATTTCCGGGTTCAAAGGTGCTCAAGAAGGTGCAATGTATGGTCTTGTTCACTTCATGGAAGGCCTAAATTCCTCTACTTGTGAGGAATGTGCTTCATAAGCTAAAAAGACTCTAAGTCATTAGAGTGATGTTTGCTTTTTGTTGTCTCCACACACAACCCCAAGTTCAAATTCTTGGAACCCTTGTTCTCTACACGTAAAAGTGAGTTTTAGTAACATAAAACACGAAGAGACTTAACTTATAGGACACAAAATAGGTGGGTTTTTATTTGTCCAACAAAAGATGAATATAGAAACAATGTCCCAAAAACATGAGTTTGGAGGATAAAAGTAGTTGGCCTAATTAGGATGGATTCCTCCTTACCAGGATCTATAGAGAAGAATATTACACAATGTGATTAGTTCATTAAGAGGTATCTCCCTCCAAAATACATATGAATAAGTTTGATTCATCAAAATAATTATTTTCTTCATAATAACGTTGTGTCTTTTTAAATTGAAAACAGATATATTGACCAAACTACTGCATGTTTTTACATTTTAATGTTGTGTCTTTTTTAAACTGAAAACATATATATTGACCAAACTAATGCATGTTTTTACATATTGACCAAATAATAGTTGGCAAAAATATATCATAAATGGTAATGTGACCATTGTCCAAAGCTTGAACTTCTTGATTATCACATGGTGCTCCTGATATTAACAACAACATGAACATGTCGTTGAATATAAATATACATGTCTTCAACAACATGAACATGTCGTTAAATATAAATGTCTTCATTCCTGGGCTCCATATGCCTGGATATTACCTTGAGCGTCATCCTGGCAATGATCCAGGCCAAAGAACTGCGCTTCATAGACTCTCATATTCGGGTCCACATCAGCCATACGTTGCTACAAACTGTTTGTATGAGCAGTGAGTTATCTTACTACTTCAAAAACCCCCTTAAGTTTTGAGTTCATCCAGCAAAGGTGGGCACGTATGTCCCTAATATCGGCTCTAGTATTCTGAATCTCATGTAGCTTGTCAACCCATTCTTTCTCGACCTTCATCCCTCCTGCTGGAGGGAAGATTCCCAACAAAAGGCCCAGGTCTAGAGATCTCGAATTCGACACCTTCATGAAAAGAATATAAAGCAAGTATCTGGAAAAGTCCAGAGAAAGAGAAAGAGAATTGCAACTAAAACAGTCACAGAATGCAAAAATGCAATAGTAAAAGCTAATTAAGTTAATAAAATAATAGGTGCAAAGCATTGAAACTAATCAGTTCAACTAGGTTTCTAAACCGGGAAATCGAAGTTCAAAAGAAGACATTCAAAATGGTTAGCAAAAAAAACCATTGATTCTACAAGTTAAACAGGTTCGCAGTACGCATATCAGATTATAAGATAATTCAAATTATTCTCAAAAACTTTTTAAAATAATTTAGACTGAATTTTTATTATCAAAAAAGCTAATGAAATCACACTATCACAGGTAATTGACACTCTACTGAAAGACTCCAGAATTTCATTACTTTACTGCTCCCAAAAATGCTGACCTATATACTGCAGATAGCTCTCTCTTATCTCAATCTTCTTCGAATGACAATTACAAAAAAGAGTCTAACGAGAAAACAGAAAAACAATACGTTCAATTTCTGGTTTATTTCAGATATCGGTCCCCCTTTGACAGTCCGATTTGCTTATTCAGGAAATCTGAGAAATTCTTCATTTGCTGGTTCCTTCCTTTTCTCCCCAATCTTCGGAACCTAGCAATGCAACTTCATAGCATGAATCCCTCACATCTTGTTGAATAACATTTGGAATTTTATATTCATGTGAACTGGTAAACAAGTAATTAGAGCAATCTGTGTGAATGTTGCGCAGTGGAGAACTAATGATCCGAGACTTCAGCGATTAACTAAACTAATTTGCAATGATCGCGGATACTTGACTGAAATATAATTTAACGTTGAAATAGTGCGTTCTGTCTCATGTTGAGCAGTGAAATGTATTGCATGACATGATGATCTCTAAAAATCTTCTTGTGAGATCATCTAATAATAAGTTCTATCACTTATCTTTCCTTGAAACCTGCACCATCATAACCAATATAAATCAATGAGACCAAATAATATGTAAAAATAAATAGTTTGGATAGTTAAATTTAATTATAAATATCCCTAAATTTACAAAACAATCCGTTAATCTTCGTGTGCGAAAATAATTTTCGTTTATATGCATTATTTAATTTGAAAATAAAATATTCCATCTTTTTGTTTTGGCGGCATAAAAAATTTATTGATAATGATAAAATAAACCCTGCATAGTAACTTACAAAGATTTAACAAAATAAATTGAAATGGCTTTGAATGATAAAGTCATAAAATCCAATTGGCACAAATCATCCAAAATCAACAAGCACAAATCATCCAAAATCAACAAGATATCGTAGCATGAGGCTAAGAATCAAACGATCCATCATACACAATAAAAGGATGCCATCAAACCAAGAAACCAACCAAAGGAACAAATGAAAATCAATAGAAAACATTAGTTCAATATTTACTCCAAAATTCTCAATAGGGATACATTGACTTATTGAAATTTTAAAGGGGTAGTTGCGGTGCCCATAGGTACCCAAGTCGGCTTCCAAAGCAAAATAATCTCCAAACTACCAATCCTATGTACAATTACCGCACAACCTATCAAGTAGCCAATGTTTGCCTCTATTAGAGTGCCTTCCACACACTCAGGGATAACAACAGCAAAGAACCACTCCACGTACCCAGTCTTGTAGCTAGAGCTTATCAACGAGAAGAAATATTCAACATCCCTGAATTGCGAGCACTTCGAGACTTCCTATAAGAAGAAAAAAATCTAATTCCAACTGCATGACTAAGACTTGTGAAGCAATCTGAAGATTCATTATGAGAGGATTCTAGAAGCCTCCTAGTGTGAGAGCTTCCTGTGGAGTCTTCCACGTAAAAGAGAACATGCTGCATGTGATGCATTAAACTTTACCTGCGATTTCAAACTAATGGCTTTGTAACACTAACACTTTAATAATAATCCATATAACATGGAAATAGAACTTTAGGGGAGCCAACATGGTATTAGTTGGCCCCCATTTTTTTTTAAACCTCTTGAGGTAGAAGAAGAGCAACCTCGTTTGGTGGCTTATCTTGGCTTATCTCATGATTCATTGTTTTCTTTTTGAACATGAAAGAGTTTAACACTCGAGATTTGAAGGAGGAGGCCATTGATGAATTTGTGGAGTCTCCCTGCAGTTTTGTCCATGATACAATCTATTTTTCTTGTTTGTGATATGATCAAGAGGGAGTACTCTACAACGAAAAGCGATTGGATTCGAAGGGAAGCAATTTACTCAAGTCCCAGATATAAAGCATACATCTCTTCTTGATTGTTGGTAGATTTTCATAAACCATGCATGAAGGTTAGTACTATATTCCATGTGGAATAAAAGAGAATACCACATACCTACCTCCCCAAAATAATAAAATTGGATCTTATAAAAGATCTCTTGTATTATTTAATATAGTGGATATCTTATCTGTATGATCTAAATTATAGTTAACTTTATGACAAATCTCATCAAGCCAAATACATGGTTATGAAATTATTACGATTGACACTGTGTAGCTTGACACACAATACACATACACACATGTATAGTATCTAATAATAATAGACATTTATTGAATACACACGACATTGAAATTAGGTCCTTAATATCATATCACGTCTATTCATATTGGGGGTTTCAATAACCCAAAAAAACCTCAAAAATATATTTCCTCATATTAAGGAGTTAAAGGGAGGATTTCTAATTTGAAGTAGTAATAAAAATATTACTAGTTATTTTATTTGGGTGGGCTCAGGAATAACTCCAAATCATTGGATGAATTCATAACTCCAAGTCATGGTCCCAATTCATACCTCCAAATCATGGGATGGATTCATATCAGTCCTAACTTCTACTAAGGAATAACCACCAAATCATGGACTCGATTTATACCTCCAAAACATTGAACTTATAAAGTATTCCTTTTTTTTAAAATACTTTTTTAGGTTTGGGTTTAGGTGGGTATTAATATTCAATCAAACCTTTATCCATGGAAACTAAGAAAAGTGAGATCAATATTTCTTTGCTTACTAGAATCAAGAAAAGTTAGATCAATATTTCTTAGCTACTTATTATTTCAACATTTTGTATTCTTCTTTAACATTTTCAAATTGCTAGTTAGGGATGTTTGTTAGATTGAGTTATATTTTGCACATTCATAATTGTAATTTCAATTCTTATATGCAAGGAATCTGTCTTAATATTGTATTGGAACTAACATGAACATAGGTGAAAATATAAATCCTTATTTACATAACCTATGTATTATCATAACTCACCACGAAATGGTATCATATAAGTTTCACCATTTATGTATCTTTATAACTATTGTGTGCTTGAAACTTAACAATGAATATTTTTCTGTATGCTGTAAAGGTAAAAAAAAAGTAGATCTAAAACCCAAGAAAAGGTAACTAAATGTTGTTAGTTCCCTTTACTCGAAGAATAAATGTAGAGGAAGTCGAGGAAATTCATTGCATCTTGTGAATTACCTAATCCTATTTATGCACATGATCACATGGTGTTACTCGAAAGTAAAAGGTTTTTTTCTATGTTCAATTGAGTTCAAACATCAATTATGTTTGTTTTGATAGGAAGGTAGGGAAGTCCATCCACAAAAGGGTTCATTTTTTTTTTTTTTTGGAGTTTAATTTTTTAAGCTTATAGAAAACATGAGCTCTCGATGGATATACTTGTATTTACATAATATAAAATTGGGATATTTGAAGGCTGTGATGTGAAACATCTGCAATTCTCATTTTTTATAAGAATTGCACTCGCTATAAGACTATGAGTCTTTTAGATTATTTGGTACCTTGATATATTTTCTAGTTTGTTTTTTACTCCCCATTACTATTTTTTTGGGTCTTCCACTATCCAATGCTACAAATTGATTAGTTGCCCCTATAATCTTGGTGGGATCGTTGTTAGCATTATACTATTATTTTATTTAGCATCATATTTTCCTATACTAAGATGAGTTAAGGACCCTATTTGTTACAACCTAATAATATGATATAAAGGGGATATTAAAAATGGGTTGATAAAATTGATACCTACAATATATGGTGAAAAACTTCGGTTTTTGTTAATTGGAAAGCTATATTGGGAGGGGGGTTCTACAATACAATTTTAGGATGCATTTTCCAATATTTAGTGAAATTAGGGATATTATTTAATATCCTATGAACGATCATGCTATGAAACAAGTTCTCTAAGTGAACCTTGTGTATCCAAGGTAGAATTCAATTGATTAATAATACTATCATTAATGGGTCCAATCAATGGTTTCCTTCAATACAAGGTTGATTTCAATCTCGAGCTGAATTCAATCGAGAGTTGACCTCAATCCAAGGTTAACTTCAATCCATGGTTGAATTCAATCCATACTTGACTTTAATTCATGTTTCACTTTGAGCCCTAGCATGATTCAATCAATAAAGACATTTTAGAAAGTGGATGATTGAATTTGAATCACGGTTGAATTCAATCCTTCATTGAATTTTAAGCAATGTTTTCTTCAATCTGGAAATGACTTTTAAGCAAGGTCTACTTTAATATATAGTTGAATTTCAAGTAAGGTTGACTTCAATCCTTTGTTACCTTCAACCCAAGGGTGAGAACAATCGAAGGTTGCCTTCAATACAAGGCTAACTTTAGTCAATGTTTGAATTCAATCCAAGGTTAAATTCAATTAAAGGTTGACTTAAATCCATGGTTAACTTCAATCCAAGCATGAATTCAATGCAAGGCTTACGTCAATGCAGCATTAAATTAAATACATAGTTGACTTCAAACAAAGGTTATCTTTAAAACATTGTCGAGTTGAAACCCTAACCACATTTTAAGAAGTGGTTGAATTCAACCCATAGTTAACTTGTAGAGCAATGATAACTTCAATACATAGTTGTCTATGTAAAAAAAATAGGAAATAATTTGTTGATGTGAATATCCAATATACGTACGTGAATACGTCATCATGTCCATAATAATTCAACCTTTCCTTTCATTCTAATTCTATAAATGTCTAAGCATAATTGAAAAACTTCCATACTTAACACACTAATGTTGGCACCAGATAGAGGATTCATATTGGTAGAATCATCCTACTAATAATAACATAAAGGGACATGTTAGAATCTGTGTTTTAGAGTACATATATTAGTTTTAATAGTATACCTTCTATGGGTGTGGTATCCAAAAACATTATTTCAATATTTAATCCAAAATTCTTAATAGGGATCGATTCACTTATTGAAATTTTAAAGGGGGTAGTTGGGGTGCCAACACGTACCCAAGTCGGCTTAAAAAACAACAAGGAACAAAAACTTGTCATCTTCCAAAGCAAAATAATCTCCAAACTACCAATCGTATGTACAATTACCACACATCCTATCAAGTAGTCAATGTTTAGTTTGCGATATGATCAAGAGGGAGTACCCTACAACGAAAAGCGATTGGATTCAAAGGGAAACAATTTCCTCAAGTCCCAGATATAAAGCATACATATCTTCTTGATTGTTGGTATATTTTCATAAACCATGCATGAAGGTTAGTGCTATATTCCATGTGGAATAAAAAAGAATACCACATACCTACCTCCCAAAAATAATAAAGTTGGATCTTATAAAAGATATCTTGTATTATTTAATATAGTGGATATCTATTGTGTATGATCTAAATTATAGTTAACTTTATAACAAATCTCATCAAGCCAAATACATGGTTATGAAATTATTACGATTGACACTATGTAGCTCAACACACAATACACATACACGCATGTATAGTGTATAATATTAGATATTTATTTAATACACACTACATTGACATGAGGTCCTTAATTATTGTAGTTTAGTTTTATTTGCATTTATTCAAATATTTATTCATCCACATACACTTGTTTAGTTTTGTTCATTCCACTCGGAGTTCACTAGAGAGGCAATATCATATCACGTCCATTCATATTGGGGGTTTCAATAACCCAAAAAACCTCAAAAATAAATTGCCTCGTATTAAGGGGTTAAGGAGAGGATTTCTAATTTGACACAGTAATAAAAATATTAGGTGTTATTTTATTTGGGTGCACTGAGGAATAACTCCAAATCATTGGATGAATTCATAACTCCAAGTCATGCTCCCAATTCATACCTCCAAATCGTGTGCTGGATTCATATTAGTAGTATTTTTTGCTAAGGAATAACCTCCATATCACCAGCTAGATTCATAACTCCAAATCATCGGATGGATTCATTTTAGTCCTAGCTTCTACTAAGGAATAACCACCAAATAATGGGTTCAATTTATACCTCCACAACATTGAACTTATAAAGTATTCCTTTTTTGGAATACATTTTTAGGTTTGGGTTTAGGTGGGTATTAATACTCAATCAAACCTTTATCCATGAAAACTAAGCAAAGTGAGATCAAAAGGGTTTCAATTTTTTTTTTATGGAGTTTAATTTTTTAAGCTTATAGAAAACATGAGCTCTCGATGGATATACTTGTATTTACATAATATAAAATTGGGATATTTGTAGGGTGTGATGTGAAACATCTACAATTCTCATTTTTTCTAAGAATTGCGCTTGCCTTAAGACTATGAGTCTTTTACATTATTTGGTACATTGAAATATTTTCTAGTTTGTCTTTTACTCCCCATTAGTATTTTGTTGGGTCTTCCGCTATTCAATGCTACAAATCGATGAGTTTCCTCTATAATCTTGGTAGGATCGTTGTTAGCACTATACTATTATTTTATTTAGCATCATGTTTTCCTACACTAAGATGCGTTAGGGATCCTATTTGTTACAACCTAATAATATGATATAAAGGAGGTATTAAAAAGGGGTTGATAAAAATTGATACCTACAATATATGGTGAAACTACGGGTTTTCTTAATTGGAAAGGTATATTGGGAGGGGGGTTATACAATACAATTTTAGGAGGCATTTTCTAATATTTAGTGAAATTAGGCATATTATTTAATATCCTATGAACGATCGTGCTATGCAACAAGTTCACTGAGTGAACCTCGTGTATCCAAGGTAGAATTCAATTGATTAGTAATACTATCATTAATGGCCTCAATCAATGGTTTCGTTCAATACAAGGTTGATTTCAATCTAGAGTTGAATTCAATCGAGAGTTGACCTCAATCCAAGGTTAACTTCAATCCATGGTTGACTTCAATCCATACTTGACTTTAATTCATGTTTCACTTTGAGCCCTGGCAAGATTCAATCCATAAAGACATTTTAGAAAGTGGATGATTGAATTTGAATCACAGTTGAATTCAATCCTTCATTGTATTTTAAGCAATGTTTTCTTCGATCTAGAAATGACTTTTAAGCAAGGCTAACTTTAATCAATTGTTGAATTTCAGGTAAGTTTGACTTCAATCCTTTGTTTCCTTCAACCCAGGGGTGGATTCAATCGAATGCTGGCTTTGTAATATCCCTCTTGTATGCCCTAATGTATCTTGTAAATATGAATGTTGTTTTTCTCGTGAGGAGCTCAAGGTCAAGACCCCACGAGAAAGACCTTGCAATTATATTGAGTAATTTCCTAAGTGGTAGACTTAGCTGACTTAAAGACATTGACATAACTAGAGATGAGAAACTAAAGTCCACTACAGAAAAAAGTGAATGGTTTGGGAGCCATAATATTTCCCTCAGTATGCAACCCAAAAGAGGAAAGCGTAAGTAAAAAGGAACCCTAGTCTTCTGCAAAAAAAATTGTTAGGTAAAATTTAACAACGCAAGGGGGCTAACAAACGTGTGTGCGGAAAGAACTAGGATGGTGGACAGATTCACCTAAGGGATCGGAAAAGGTTAGGAAAAAAAAGAAAATAAAATTATAAATATATCTGCTCATATATTTATAACAATAACTATCCATTTATAAAAGAAAAGAGAATTATAAATATATATGCCAGTGTAGATATGTATTTATAATAATAACTATCCGCGTATGAGTTATACCATGAGAAATAAAAGGAAATATTTTATTAAAAATAAAAGACTATTTTGGGATTGGGCGCATGCCCTCGAGGCAGTTACCTGATGATGAAATTGAGGGATACCGCCTCAACAAAATGAATGGCAGATTTATTGCCTTGATTTGGGGAAGTTTGACACACTTTGAGAAGAGAACCGTTGCTTCTCTAGTTATTTATGAAGTTCTGAAGTCTTGTTGAGGGGGAAGCACCTAACGATTAGCGATGGAACACACCCGAGAGAGGGGAAGTATGGGTCTACAATTTCCTAGCTCATATGGCTGCTGGAGTTCAAAATGTGAAGATGGAAGTGAACTCGGTCTCCATTTCCTAGTCTTTTGACTCGTAACGAGAGTGATCCTTTTGATCATAGCAGTCTCCATCACCAAACCTCGCCTAAGGTAAATCTCTCTGGGCACGTGCTTCCAACGAAAATTATCGTAATGAGGAGGTAGCCACTCTATAGTAGTATGCATTTTTTTAAAGATTCTGGACTTAATGTATACGTTATCTATCATCTAGATATTATATATCTACACCTTGGTATGCATTTTCCTTTAAGTTGTGATCCGAGTGTTTGTGGGTTCCAATAGTGCATGTACTTCCTAGTTGAGATCATTCATCTATGAACTGATTATTAGCGCTTCGACCATCCTTCGATTTTGGTAGATCTTAATATGTTACACCTATGGATTTGGACTCCCATGGAGGGAATAATAAATGGAACTGGGTTTCCACCCTCGAATGAATTGAAGGTCAAGATCGAAATCTACTTGCATTGGAATGAGATCTGTATCTACGACATGGGGATTGGGAAGAACCCTGGCTTGAATTTTTGTGGATAACCTTCACAAAACAGAGTTTCTGATGTATGGTAGTTATTGGTTTGTGTAAATTTTCCATTAGTGTAACGTATCATTATATTGAGACCCTACGCACTTAAACTTGTAGAAAAACCCATCCAATCACAAGAACTACTCCTTTTATCATCCACATTAGATATCATGAACCTGTTTAAGTCCACAAGGGTCACTGGGAAAGATTTTCTTCAGTTAATAAATTCTATTGGGATTAAATCATTGTAGGTTTGTAGCTAGAATTGTGTATCATCCATGTAAGAGCCCAACCTTGAGTGTTAGTTGAAATTTTGGCTTGATCTCCCTTTGAGATACACTCTCACCCATTTTAATAAAGTAATTTGTTTAGAACTCAGCCTCATACTGAAAGCCGAACCAGTTGGCTTTGGGTGAATCCAACAAATATCTTTTGTTTGTAGAAAGCTCTGTGTTAACAATAGTCATCCTGCGGAGCTTGAAATCTACCTCTATTAATTATAAAAAAACAATATATGCATACAGTGGTGAAAGTGTTACTCACTTTCTATTTTGGCTAGAATCCGTACGGTGGAAGTGCATTGGATCAATGCCAAATTTCTTATACTCAGTTATTGTTTTAGGAGTATAAACCCTTGTTTAAGTTTATTTCTGTTGACCTTGAATTGCATATTGAGAGAGAGCATGGATCCTCCACTCTCTTCTTGAGGAAAGTAAATAATCTTCTTGAGAAGAGGAAAGAAAGATTTTACTAGAAGTGTTGAACAATTGTAATATTCTTCTTTGTTGAAAATAATAAAAGATTAGCAATTCTTGGTTGATGTAGCCCTAGTTGGGGTGAACCATGTATATCGTTGTCTCTCCCTCTGATGTTAGTAATTTTATGGGTTTATTTTGTATATTTGGTCAATTTAATGACTTTATAATTCTGAAATATTTTATAGAATACTCTCTGTGTACAAATTGAATGAATAGTAGATCGTGACATCTAACATAGCAATCAAGGCTTTGCACAACTGATTGATACATTCTTATAAGAAAGTTGAAGACATCGTGTTGTAATGACATGATTAAAAAGTGTTGTAAGTTAAAAATTATTATGAGATATTAAATTCTGAGATTTTAATATGCATACTTGTTTTTCACCTTCTCAGAATTTAGTTCGAGTAGAATGGGTGTGTTACAAATGTTATCAAATCCAAGTGACAGCACTCGGGCCTACTTGGGCCCAACATGAAGTTAGAAAGCATGAAGATGGTTAATAAAAAAAATCAAATATTTTGTTGTGGTAAGACGTCGGGAGTAAGTTATCGGAGTCGGCTTGCAAAAATTGAAAGAGAATCACAATTGTTCCTAATCACCTCGTGAATCATAGCTGTGAGATAGGTGTGGTCATGTTGGTTATTTTCTTATGAGCAGTGTGCCATTTTGGCTTATTATGAACAAAGCCAATTTAGATGGTGTTTTATATGTATTTAGGCTGAAGGTTGTGCTATTGTTTGTTTTGAATGTGAGCTATATATTTAAGTAAGGTGTTGGATTGTCTATTCGACTTCACCGTAAGATTTCATGCTTGTGGTACAAGCCTAGTGTTAGAGTTACATCTTATTAACTCTCTCTTCTACCGATTGTGGTGTACTTGCTGGTGCTGAGTCGAGTGCATGTATGGATTGTGAATTTCTTCATGTGCATACTATGTGTGCAACATATTTTCCTACTTGTCATCATAGTGGACAGTGTTCTATTATGAGTATACGAAGTGTTCTTGGTGTATGGGAGATGTTTTGTTCTTTTTTTCATTCATGTACAGTATGTATTTATTGCTGTAGTGACCTGCCTTCAAACCTGCCAATTATTTTTACCAGTCATGGTGGCCTATCATGTCCAACGAATATACATTTATCTCTTCCCGATTAATATCCATTATTCATTTTCCAACGAACATATATTTTTATGCAAAGGAAATTCCATTATTAATTGTTCAATTGAGTGGAATCTGTTGCCAACCGTACAACCTCCTGTTGTTGTTGTTATAATTTGCGTGGTCGTTTCTTCTTTTAATCGTTTCTAGGAAATGGATATTTTTGCCGTTGTTGCAGGATTTCTTTAGTAGTATCCCCTTGCTGTAGGTGTGTTTTGTTTTATTTGTATTCTTTCTCTTAGGTTCTTTGGGTGGGAAATATATAGAACCTCGGTCTTATCTGATATAAGACAGAGAAGCGACATAAGCCGGTGGATTTATAAATATATATGACCTTGGTCTTATCTGATATAAGACAGAGAAGAGAAATAAGCTAGGGGAGTTATAAAGAACAATTTGGTTCTTTAACCACCTCAGAGTAGCTTGCCATTAACATATCGCTATTGAATGATTTGCTTATTGGATTGATTTTTACTTTGTCTGTTTGGTTTGCTTCAGGGAATTTAAAATTACTCCCATTAGGAATGCTTATCTTATGGCAACTAAGAGGCTAGCGATGCGCATCAGTGTTCTTAATGTTTTTTCCTTTTTTTTTTTTTACATCGGAGGAAGCGTAGTTTGATTACTTTATTTAATGAGCAAAAACATAATTTGAATAACATGTGGAGATGTTCCCTAGCCCTTGAAATCATCTCCTTGAAATGTTATATATAAATAATCACATGGCTGGACATGCTTTATCACTTGCTATCAAGATGAGGGGGTTTTACACCTTTTATTTAGTTGTCATAATGCACTCGTTTTCCAATCTGCAGGGTAGTCAGACTTATGGCCTATTGGTGCTAGCATGCACCAGGAAGGTGTTATTTGCTTGAGTTATCCTTAGCAATTAATAGTTATGAAGTTTCTTGTATCCTTCTGGATATGCCTCTGCAGGTTGCAAAGACGACAATGGTTCAAACATACGTAGCTCCATTTATCAAGGCCAATTGATTTATGGTGGTTACTATTTTGGAGCTTATCTATGATAGATCTGTAGTCGTACATATGTCATTTATGATTTATGATGTGAATAATGTTGCCCCAGTAGTCAGAATTTGGATCCATGTAAATGTTGAATACCATATTCGATTTTAATGGTTTGAGGTCTTGGGCTATTGTTTCTTACTATTCCTCAGCCATTTATATTTTTACTATCATGGAGGCCTGTTCTGTAGGTTGAAATGACTTGTTGAGACTAGCCTAGTGTTCCAAGCCTAGCCCTGTATATTCTTGCTAAGTTCGGGATAAAATATGTTGCCTCATCAGACCGCATGTCTTCCATACAGCATGTGGATCGTGAAAAGGATCTTATAAAATTTAGTTCCAGCAGAAGTAGCCCTTACACAGAGGATTTTATGATGGTGCTAGTTTATGGGAGGACGTCCCCAAGAGGATAGTTTATCTAATGAATTATTTCTTTTTCTTTCTTTGTGCACTTTACTTAGTGTATTGACAATAGTCATAGCAAATGAGATGAGAAAGACATGCAAATAAAGTTTCCAAAAATCCTCACTTCTTGCAAGTTTTTCCTTATAGGCCATGCAAGTAATCTTCCTAATTTTCAGAGCCATTTGAAATTGTACCCAAGGATAGATAGGGTTTGGCCAAAAGAATATCATTTTCATGATCCTATAGTATGTTAATTTTTTTATTTTTTATTTTTTAAGAAGCCCCTTGAGATCGGAGTGCTGTAGAAGCAATCGAATCAACTAATATTTTGGGAATATTTTCATTAGTGCGCCCTTGGTAAGTTATGTGCCTAGTATTACTTGTTATTCTACATCCAACTTGGTCAACATGTGTAAGATCCCCTCCCACCTTGAAGACCTAAGAGCAACTACGACTCGGAAAAAAAAATAGGAATGAGCCATAAAATGCATCCATGGGTTTTAGGAAAATAAAACCCTCACTATGATGAGGGTACTCCCACTACAAATTAATCAAGGAATATTGAGGCATCCTAACATTATTAGAATAATGAAAAAAACATTATTTGTATGACATTGGAGGGATGCATTATTTGTAGAACACTTAACCATGGGACATTTCATGGCGAAATTCTTTGCATACATATATAAATATGTAGAACATTACTAAGAATGCTATATATATATATATATATATATATAGGAGAAGTATATATATTTATATATATATGGGTAGAACCTTTTAAGTTACTTATAATCATGGAAAGGTATAACAAACCCCGTATACAAAATAGTGGAACCCTGTATACATAATAATGCAGAATCATATATATATGTGGGAAGCATATATATTTGCGATACATATGTTGTATGTTGAGTGTTACAACATTTCATGGTTATACAAACCTCTTACGCACCTGCATTATATTATAATGTACATACGATGCTGAGACTAACCTCACACATATATATGTATTGTATGGAAATAGTATATATAGTGAACGTTTATAAACAAGTATGTTTATATGTTGTTACATATAGAGACGATCCTCATACATTGTGAAGCAAACCATATAAGTACATATATTATGTATATGTGGAACACACATACAATATGGTAGCACTTTTAATAAAACTACTTCCTCCTATTTAAATACATTAGTGGAAGGGAAGTTTAGAAAAAATGAATATACATACA
>LPNX010520976.1:30206-45775 GCA_001517045.1 Pseudotsuga menziesii
TCATCTATTACGGCTGATTGAGGAGGGCGACCATCCCTGTGACTGAGATAATTTCATTGTAGAGCTCGTAGATACTTGGACAGAGATCGCAATGGAAGCTTTTTGAGGCTGTTCTCTTTATATTTAACAAAGCGCTGTACTACATTTCATTTCAGAATTTGGCCAGTATATGTGCCCTACGACTTTCAGAACGATAGAGGGTTTGGTTAATCCTGTTCAAGGTAGATGATGTTTTTCCCAAAGATATGCATCACTAAGAAGCACCTCTTAGAAAAGTACTGTTCAGATTGTCTTATGGTTGCTGAGTTGCAAAACTGGATACCTGGTTGTCTGGAATCTGTTGCTGTTTTTGTTTGTTTAATGTGAGCGCCTGGTTAGCTGAAATCTGAATAATTAGGATAAATCTTTTGTCATCGCCGTGACATGTATTAAATAATTTCAAGGTGTTCCTGCATGTTAAATATTGGTGGGATCTTAAAATGGTCTTTTAAGCATGAAGCACAATGTGCCTTCGATACTCTAGCCGAGTGGGTTTTCACAGGCGATTAACATCCTTGTTATTTTGCCCCTTTTACTTTTTATATCTGCTAGTTTTGCATGTTGAGCATAGTTAAAAGAATGTGTTCAGAGGTGGTTAAGAGCATTGGGAATCAGTAGATTAAGCCCTGCTCCTTTTTTTTGTCTTGCCGAAGTTATATGTAAGAGCTACCAAACGATATCGAGACATCTTTCTGCATTAAAGCTTTTTACTAGTAGATTGGCCACTATGATGGATTGGGCCAATATTATCATGCTCTCACTCTTGATTGTTTGTATTCTAAAGGGTTTCGCCGTAGGTGTTTCCCTGCTATGATTACACATTCACCTTTAAATAAGAGGACTGGTTAGGGTGAGGAAAGTTTATTATCAAGATCTTGTTATGTAAGTTAATGCTGTTATTGTTTCATGAGAACTGTATTGTTGTTAAAGGTTCGAAGAAAATATTGGAAACAGCCAATGTAGGCCGTAATCTTGTATTTGGGTTGAATGTTTCAGCCTGTAATTCATGCCCTGGTTAAACCTCAGTATTATTGGAAAAGTGAAGGCAACATTCAGTTGCAGTTGTAACCTAATAATGAAATGAATGTTGCTGGCATGCAACACCTTTTGGTGGACGTAGCCCCAAGGTTGGGGTGAACCACGTACATCCTTGTCTGTCTCCTTTTCATGTGCGTGAATGTTTACTCAATTTTTATTTCTGTATAAATGATATTGTTGCAAATGGATAGAAGTTTACATATAATGAAGTATGTTTCATTGCAGTAATTGAAAGCGAATATTACCAGCAAAAACGAAGTCTGTTTCATTGCATGGATTGGTTCTTGTATTATGTATCTGTATGAAATGACCGGGTATCGTATTCTTTTGAAATAACTGTACTGGAAAAGGGCCACCTAAAATATGACATTAAGACACATCCTTATGCAAGTTCATCCGAGTTCCTATTTTTCTTAACTTGACTCTTAGTGAGTAAAACTTCAACCAGAGAGGAAGGATCAAAAACTGTTATAACGCTGACATGTTGTGAATTACTCTGAAAGGAATTCTTAAATGATTGCTTTTCTTTAATGGACATGGTCCTGACATATTATATAAAAAATCTCCTCTAAAGTTTGCAGCTAACAGGTTGGACCTGTTTTTAGTAAAAGCAAACATTTCCCCTTTTTCCGCACTAAATAGCAACATGGGGCTAAGAGGGACATTACAACATGCAGGAAAATAATGGGATAGCGTTATTGACCTACAACTGTGAGCTGAAAATAGACTTATGTGTCCTGTGCCTTTTGGAAAGATGGTATGCTCGTAAAGATGTCACATGGACATTAAAATAGAAATGATGCATGATTTCATATCATAATTATAAAAGGTACTCAATCCATGTGCCATATTTATTCGGAAGTGAATTTAGGTTTAGATATTTATTTAGTCGATCTACAGGATATAGGGTGACTGATCAGATAAGCGTGGATATTGGGGCTAGATATTATGCAATGTCATATATCTGTTTGGTTACTACATCAAGTCATTTCGACTGAGTAAATTACCACCAAAAAAGTCATGTTGGGAGATTGGAGAAATGCTATTTGGATTGTTACGTCTGTTATTATCATACATGAAAACATGTTCGGGAAATTCAAAAGTTTATTCGGTAGGTTGTACTTAAGAAAATTTTAGGCCCAACCTAGTGATTATCCTGGAGTTATGGTTATACTACCTTGATGGGATATTATTTGTTATTATCATACTTGAAACATGTTTTGGGACATAAGAAGTTTATTTGGTATATTGTCTGCTCAATTCTAAAAATTCCCTTTTTGGGAATCTTGCTATTTTCTAATGTTTTCATCTTAGTCAGAGCATCCTCAAATTAAAATAAATTCATATTTGAGGAAGGAGGAGACTTGGCTGATATACTTGTACGTTGAACTCTCACAGTTTCAGCAATGAGGTGAGCGTAGCCACAACTTTATTTTGCTTACCATGAACTGTATATGAATTAAGTATCATATGCAACTTGAACTTGTTTCTCGATAATATTGCCCTTTTCTATTTTGAGTACATGATAGATTTGTCTTTAGATTTAAAAATATTCTATGAATGAATGTATTCTTAACTAAAAAGTTGATGATGATATGGTGTTTGTATTTAAGTTTCTTACACACAACCTTGACTATAAATTCACTGGTGTAAATAAATTGAGCTCAATTACTCAAAACTGAATAAGGAGTTATTGTGGATGGTTTGCAAAATTGTATGAATCATGAACGATGGTAGAAATAGAAATAATTACAAGTTATGAATTGTTTATGATTAAGGTGATGAAATTTTGTTCATTGATAAATGATGATTAAATTACAACGAACCGTGAAGTTGATTCGAGGAACAGGGTAATGACAATGAAATCATGTTAAGCAACAAGTCTGTGTGTCGCAATTAATCAAAGGTTGTAATTAACATTAAAAATGAATAAGGAAAATACATGCTGCGGGAGCATAATGGTGTTAGGCAAGAGATCGTTGTGTGAGCACATTGGTGTTAGGCATACATGCTTCGGGAGCACAATGGTGTTAGGCAAACAATTTCCATGTGAGCACATTGGTGTTAGGCATATGATGTGGCAAGAAAAGTTGATGATCTAACTCTACCCTATTTTGGGTGGAAGGGATTCCTTGACTCAAGCAAGGAGGCTTGAGGGGAACCATGAAAGAGTTATGATATCAATATCAAGACGTAGGCAAAACTGGACATCTGGAAGATAGGACGTTGTTTGATTTCACTGAAGAGAAAACTTTTAACTAGTGGTTAAAAGGGAGAGTAAACTCAGAAATTGTTGTAAGTCCACACGAGAATGGAAAAGGAAACTCAAGGGAGTTTGGAAAGCATAATGAACGTAAAACGTGTTAAACGAATTTCCAAGTAATTAGACTGTTACATGCTTAATGTGTAATGTGAAGAAAGGATTTCCTCAGGTCAAGAACTATATATAGCTATCCAAAGGTTGGAGATAAAATTGACACCCAAAGTGTAGTAATTATGTTTTATTGATGAATCAATTGCATTATGAATTATGATACCAATAAAAAGCTAGAAAGTGTTCCATAAATTGTAATTGTGGTATTGCACAAGGATCTTTTTCTTATGTTTTAAGCTGAATTATAATTTATGACGTAGTTTACTAAATGAATTTTGGGAATACCCAAATTGTGTTACAGGAAACTACAGGTCTTGAACAAACAGCAACTTGCGAGGTTGAGGGAAAAGTCTACAGGATCATAACATAAAATACAAAGCAAGCAAGGATGAATCAAGAAATGAAGGAAAATTGTTGAAGCACAAGAACACTGAGGACAATGTTATTTTTTAGGGGGAAAGGATGTAATATCCCTCTTGTATGCCCTAATGTATCTTGTAACTATGAATGTTGTTTTTCTGGTGAGGATCTCAAGGCTAAGGCCCCACCAAAAAGACCTTGCAATTATATTGAGTAATTTTCTAAGTGGTAGACTTAGGTGACTTAAAGACACTGACACCACTAGAGATGGGAAACTAAAGTCCACTAAAGCAAAAAGTGAATGGTTTGGGAGCAATAATATTTCCCTCACTATGCAACCCGAAAGAGGAAAGCGTAAGTAAAAAGAAACCTTAGTCTCCTGGAAAAAAAACTGTTAGGTGAAAGTTAATAACGCAAGGGGGCTGGCAAACGTGTCTATGACAAGAACTAGGATGGTGGACGGATTCCACTAAGGGATTGAAAAAGGTTAGGAAAAAAAAAAATTATAAATATATCCACTCATATATTTATAATAATAACTATCCATTTATAAAAGAAAAGAGAATTATAAATATATATGCTAATGTAGATATGTATTTATAATAATAACTATCTGCTTATGAGTTATACCATGAGAAATAAAAGGAAATATTTTATTAAAACTAAAAGACTATTTTGGGATTGGGCGCATGCCCTGGAGGTGGTTACTTGACACCGAAATTGAGGGATACTGCCTCAGCAAAATGAATGGCATATTTATTGCCTTGATTTGGGGAAGTTTGGCACACCTTGAGAAGAGAACCATTGCTCCCCTAGCTATTTATGAAGGTGCAAATTCTTGTTGATGGGGAAGCACCTCACGATTAGCGATGGAACACACTCGAGAGAGGGGAAGTATGGATTTACAATTTCCTAGTTCATGTGGCTGCTGGAGTTTGAAATGTGTAGATGGAAGCGAATGTGTTCTCCATTTCGTGGTCTTTTGACTCGAACCAAAAGTGATCATTTTGATCGTAGCCGTCTCCATCACCGAATCCCACCTAAAATAAATCTCTCTCGGCATGTGCTTCCACTGGAAATTATCATAATGAATAGGTATCCGCTCTATAGTAGTATGCATTTATTTTAAGATTCTAAACTTGTTGTATACGTTATTTATCATCTAGATATTATAGCTCTGCACCTCGGTATGCATTTTCCTTTAAGCTGTGATCTGAGTGTTTGTGCCTTCCAACACTACGTGTAATTCCTAGTTGAGATCATTCATCTATGACCTGATTGTTAGCGCTTTAACCATCCTTGGATTTTGGTAGACATTAATATGTTACACCTATGGATCCAGAATCCCATGGTGGGAATAATAAACGGAATTGTGTTGCCACCCTCGAATAAATCGAAGGTCAAGATCGAAATCTTCCTGCATTGGAATGAGATCTGTATCTGCAACATGGGGATTGGGAACAACCCTAGCTTGAATTTTTGTGGATAACCTTCACAAAACAAAGTTCCTTATGTATGGTAGTTATTGGTTTGTGTAAATTTCCCATTAGTGTAACATCTCATTATCTTGAGACCCTATGCAGTACTTAAATTTCTAGAAAAACCCATCCATGGAGAAGAACTGCTCCTTTTATCCTTCCCATTAGATATCGCGAACCTGTTTAAGCCCCCAAGGGTCGCTGGGAAATATTTTATTTAGTTAATAAATTCTATTAGGCTTAAAGCATTGTAGGTTTGTAGCCAGAATTGTGTACCATCCATGTAAGAGACAAACCTTGAGAGTTAGTTGAAATTTTGGCTTGATCTCCCTTTGAGATACACTCTCGCCCATTTTAATAAAGTATTTTGTTTAGAACTCAGCCTCATACTAAAAACCGAACCAGTTGGCTTGGCGTGAGTCCAAGGAATATCTTTTGTTTGTAGAAAGCTTTATGTTGACAATAGTCAGCCTACGAAGCTTGAAATCTACCTCTATTAATTATAATTAATAAATAAACATATATATGCATACAATGGTGAAAGTGTTACTCACTTTCTATTTCGGATGGAATCCATATGGCTGAAGTGGATTCTTATACTCAGTTATTGTTTTAGGAGTATAAGCCCTTGTTTAAGTTTATTTCTGTTGACCATGAATTGCATATTCAGGGAGAGCATGGAGCCTCCATTCTTTTCTTGCGGAAAGTAAAGAATCATCTTGAGAAGAGGAAAGAAAAATTGTACTGGAATTGCTGAACAGTTGTAATATTCTTCTTTGTTGAAAATAATAAATGATTAGCAATTCTTGTTCGATGTAGCCCTAGTTGGGGTGAACCATGTATATCATTGTCTCTCCCTCTAATGTTAGTAATTTTATGGGTTTTATTTTGTGGAGTTTCTCAAGTTAATGTCTTTATAATTATGAAATATTTTAAAGAATACTCCCTCTGTATAAATTGAATGAACAGTGGATCATGACATATAACATAGTAGTCACGTCTTTGCACAAGTCATTGATACATTGTTATAAGAAAGTTGAAGACATAGCGTTGCAATGCCATGATTAAAAAGTGTTGTAAGTTAAGAAGTATGATGAGATATTAAATTCTGAGAGTTTAATATGCATACTTGTTGTTCACCTTCTCATAATTTAGTTCAAGTAGACTGGGTGTGTTACAGATGGTATCAGATGCAAGTGACAACACTTGAGCCTACTTGGGATCAACGTGAAGTTAGAAAGCATGAAGATGGTTAAGACAAAAAAATAAAATATTTTGTTGTGGTAAGACGAGGGAGTAAGTTATCGAAGTGGGCCTGCAAAGATTGAAAGACAATCACAATTGTTCCTAATGACCTCGTGAATCGCACCTGTGAGACAGTTGTGGTGATGTTGGTTATTTTATTATGAGCAGTGTGGCATTTTGGATTATTATGAACAAAGCCAATTTAGATGGTTTTTTACATGGTATTTTATTTTGACATCGGTGGCAGTGTAGTTTGATTACTTTCTTTAATGAGAAAAAAAATAATTTGAATAACACGTGGAGACATTCCCTAGCCCTTGCAATCATCTCCTTGAAATTTTATATATAAATAATCACATGGATGAACATGCTGTATCACTTACTATCAGGATGAGGGGGTTTTACACCTTTTATTTAGTTGTCGTAATGCACTCGTTTCCAATCTGCAGGGTAGTTAGACTTATGGCCTATTGGTGTTGGCATGCACCAGCAAGGTGTTATTTCCTTGAGTTCTCCTCGGCAATTAATAGATATGAAATTGCATGTAGGCTTCTCGATATGCCTCAGCAGGTTGCAAAGAAGACAATGGTTCAAACATACGTAGCTCCTTTTCTCAAGGCTGATTGGTTTATGTTGGTTACTGTTTTGGAGCTTATCTATGATAGACCTGTAGTTGTACATCTGTCATTTATGATTTATGATGTGAATAATGTTGTCCCAATAGTCAGAATTTGGATCCATGTAAATGTTGAATACCATATTCGATTTTAATGGTTTGAAGTCCTGGGCTATTGCTTCCTAATATTCCTCACCCATTTATCTTTTTACTATCATGGGTCTTGTTCTGTATGTTGAAATGACTTGTTGATACCATCCTAGTGTTCCAAGATTATCCCTGTATACTCTTTCTAAGTTCGAGATAAAATATGCTTCTTCATCAGACCAGTTGTCTTCCATACAGCATGTGGATCGTGAAAAGGATCTTACGAAATTCAGTTCTAGCAGCAGTAGCCCTTACACAGAGGATTTTATGATGGTACTGGTTTATGAGATGAGGCCCCCAAGAGGATAGTTTATCTAATGAATTATTTCTTTTTCTTTCTCTGTGCACTTTACTTGGTGTATTGACAATAGTCATAGCAGATGCGATGAGAAAGACAAGCAAATAAAGTTTCCAGTGAGTTTTGCCTTATAGGCCATGCAAGTAATCTTCATAATTTTCAGAGCCATTTGAAATTGTACCCAAGAATAAATAGGTTTCGGCCAAAAGAATATCATTTTCATGATCCTATAGTATGTTAATTTTTTTATTTTTTTTTTAAAAAGCCCCTTGAGATCGGAGTGTTTTAGAAGCAATCCAATTAGCTAGTATTTGGGAATATTTTCATTAGTGCGCCCTTGGTGAGTTATGTGCCTAGTATTACTTGTTATTCTGCATCCAAATTGGTCAACATGAAGGAAAATCATGGGATAGCGTTATTCATCTACAACTGCGAGCTGAAAATAGACTTATGTGTCCTGTTCCTTTTGGAAATATGGTATGCTCCTGAAGATGTCACATCAGCATTACAATAGAAAAGATGAATGATTTCATATTATAATTATAAAAGGTATTCAATCCATGTGCCATATTTATTCGGAAGTGAATTTAGGTTTAGATATCTATTTAGTCAATCTACAGGATATAGGGTGACTGATCAGATAAGCCCGAATATTGGGGCTAGATATTATGCAATGTCATACATCTGTTAGTTTCCTACATCAATTCATTTCGATTGAGTAAATTACCACCAATGAAGTCATGTTGGGAGATTGGAGCTATGATATTTGGATTGTTATGTCTGTTATTATCATACATGAAAACATGTTCGAGAAATTCAAAAGTTTATTCGGTAGGTTGTACTAAAGAAAATTTTAGGTCCAACCTAGTGATTATCCTCGAGTTATGGTTTGTCACATACCCCAATTTTGTAAAATTATGTAATTTGTCTTATTATTTTCTGAAACATTATGTTAAACTTAATCCTAAGTAGGGATTGATGACTCAGCAGAGTCAACAGTTATGGAGTGTAATTGAGAATATTTTATTAATAATAAATAAATTATGGAGACAGCAGCATGGGAGAGCTGTTAAAAGAGGTTACTGGTCAAACTGGGTGTTGGAACTAGGTGGAGAGGCAAAGGACAAGTGGCAGCATCCTCAAGCACTTCCTAAGTTGCAGGTGGCAACTTCCCTATATTTGGGGTCATGATTCCCCAAGAAAGTGGAATGTGTCCAGGTGGCTCATTAAATGACAGTTATCCCAATTAAGACCTAGGCAATCTTTAAAAGTACTCAATGAAGAGAGCTCAGGCTGCTCAGTTTTTACTCCAGGAAGATTTCATTTAGCTGAATGTGATTTAGGAGTTTCATTTGAGGAAAAGGGAAGATAGAAGGAAGTGATTTGAGTGAATGTTTGCAGGAACTTGATGTTGATTACAGCTAGTTGAGCTGTGGGAACTGTCTCAAGTTCTGAGTTAATACAGAGTTGAAAGTCTATCTATTTTGCTGCACCTAGTTCCAATCCAGGAAGACCAGAGCAAGCTCGGCGGTCCTGAGAAGTCGCTGTTTGAGCGCTCTCCAGGAGTTTGGTAGGGAGGAATGGCCTCCCATGGCTGTTGTTGTCCACAGCATTTAACAGGTTTTTCATTTATATCTTTATGTCTTTCTGTATATAAGTAAATAAATATTGTGATTGTTTAAATATCTGAAAAGAATTGTTTAGAACTTGAAATGTTAGTGAAAAACTTGTTAGTATTACCATGTTTTTCCACACCTGATATCATCAGGTAGTACTCTAGCATGGTATCTCAAAACTTAGAAGAAGTATTCCTCCAAACTGAGTTCCCTAATTTATTTACTTTCATCACAATTGTTTTACTGTGTATTTTCTTTTATTTAGCTATCCTTCTACAGTTTATTTAAATCTAAAACTGTACCTCTGTTATTTTGGACATTTTTATCTGTTTATGAAAAAGAATGATTTAGCATGCTTGTAATATGAGTTATACTCATTCTCTTCTGTTTAAAGTAAATACATTACAGATTAAGGATTTAGGTTTTATCAGTATGGTGTAGTAATCTGTAATGTAGTAGAAGAAGCAGAATTTCTATATACCAGTAATCTTATCAGATCAAACAATAACATACTTTATAAACTGTTATAAAAAAAAATAGATATTATTTTATGTCCAAATGTTTATATTGATATTACAAAGAGTTTACTTAAGTATTATAAGATCTAAAAGAAACTTTAAAATTCAAAGAACAGTCATAATATATCACATTAAACAATACTCTTATCTACATCTTAAAAATAATATTGTTTTCTAAGTAATTGTGTTTCTAGAAATCATAATAAAACATGATGTTATATAATCATATAGATAATTGTTTACAAGTAGATATCTATTATATTAACATACAGAATAGGAACAATGTATATATTTTGTTCTAGTTTTAGTTTTAGAATAGGATATAGATAAATAAGGTTACTTATTAACCTAATATAAATACAAGAATATCATAACATAATGTTTACATAATAATAATTATTATAAAATGCAACAATAATTCATAATTGTAGATTTAGGATTTAGAATCCTATACATTTAAACTTTGCAATTATAGTAAGGAAATTATAAAGAGGACATTATAACTCTGCTTTTATTTTATTCTGTACATTACTTATATATATATTATAGATTTTAAATCACAATTTGAATATACAAAAATCAAGACATAGTTATATATAAATATATAAAATAGAATTAAAAATACAAAGTACAGAGTGCTCCATCATGGAGCTTGAAGTTTCATCAAAACAAAACTAGACATAAGTAAATCATAATAAAAACCATTTGAAACATTTCCAGTTGGGTTAATAAAATGATAACGAGTAAGTATTATCCTTTTTAAACTATTCATTACAGTAAGAAAGAAAAACCAGTTGCGCACACCATATTTAACACTGAGAGTAAAATGTTACTCAGCTCGAATAAATACATGGAAAATAATTACTTGCATCATTTTAATAACCCTTAACTGCAAATGCAAGGCCGATGGCCTATCAGAACAAACACCATTAACTGTAAAAGCAAGGCTCGCAGTCTGTATAAGACTAATTACTTTTAAAATAACGCAAAGGCCTTAAGCCTGTAAACCCTGTTTTAAAAATCAAAACCTGCAGTAATTAATCAGTTTACATCCACGGCCGTAGCCAGAAAAACTCTTAAAGAGTTAGGGTTTAACCCGAAACCAAAGTTTTACACCTATCGACCCTCTCCACTATAATTTACAGTTAAACTATGAAATACAGCCTGAGCCAGAAGCCGTAAATCTTTTATCACAGGGATATACCCTAGTGAAGCCTTGGAGTATTCTACAGCTAGCGAAGAGCAAAGAAACCAAGAAACCGTTTTATGCACCCTGTCAACATACAGCAAGGAGACGTGCATCGAGAACCAGGCTTACCGTGAAGTGTTGAGCCGTAACACTTATTTGATTTCATCTGTGGCAAGAAGTGCAAGCCGGCCATCGAACGATAGCAAGTCTTGAAGAGTAACCTGCCAACGAAGGGCGTTTCATTGTTAGCAAACCCTAACAAGTTTAAAATCAGATTAATATTAAAACAATAACAACATTGTATTCACAGCCACTTACCTGCGAAGGGTCAAGAAGCAAGCAGTCAGGAACCAGGGTACTGAAACCCTTTTGTTCACCAGGAGAAAAGAAATGCATGAAACCCAACTCTCTTTCCCAAAGAAGACGCGAATAATAACCACCAGCATTCACAATGTTGTAAACCCTCAAAGTCATGAATTACTGTACAGCCACGGATGAGCACAGGATTCAGCACCACGAAAGAACCATCGAACAGCACCTCGATGGAGCAGCACGACATAACACAGCCCACGATGGAGCAATACAACACAGCCCACGAAGGAGCAACTCAACACAGCTCACGAAGTAGCACCACGAAGGCGAGCTATACACCAGACTGTCTCAAAACAAAACCAACCAGCAAGAACCACTAGGGGTCGGCAGAGCTCAAAGCCCGCAGGCGAGAGGAGGACTGAATTGAAACCGGAGGCAAGTCAACTTATATTCGCCCAATGCATGGCAAGGAGGAAGCCACGACATCTCCTAAATTATTGCCAACGAGTGGGTCGGATTACAAAGTTTCATATCATTGCATTTGCCAACATAATCATGGTATGAAGGTTCCTTATGATCACCCTTCGACCTCTACCTGCATGATGTTAAACATCATAATGTTAGATATTATATATATATAAACAATAACACATTGCAATATGTATAAACTATATCCTATCTATGTTAACCCTAGTGCAATGTGTTAACATTCATTGAAACGTTATAACATTGAAATAGTTGCATTGTAATGTTAAAGCCAGTAATATTGATCCTCATACTAAAACCATGAACTACAAGTTGACTTGTTATTTTTAAGTCTAGTTCAATATTTGGAGTGTAAAAGTTGCATTGGGAGACCTCACTTGAGGTTAGTTCATTTGATTATAGTATAATCAATGAACTTATATTACAAGACTAATGAAATTTAAGTGTAGTGTTATGGTCATATAAATTATGCAGCATATACCTTGCGACCAATTACCTTAATGTAATAATGTTAACAAGGAGTCTAACCCATACTTTTACTTGTCAAGTGTTATTATTTTATGAGTTATTTTCTCAAAGAGTTACCATGTACAACATGAGAAGTAGATCATTTATCATGACTTATATTATTATAAATGTCTCTGACCTTAATTATTCAAAGAAATCTGTTTATTTACATGAATTGAGCTGGTGATATTAACCATTCAATAAGGGCGACATTAAAAACTGTAAGAACCTCTTTTTAGTCTTTAATTTCGTTAATGAACTTTACTTTTGCAGCTTTTACCTAGCGCTTGTAATTCAAGAAATTATAGGCTATAGTTGGAGAAGAAATTTATGTAAACTGCCATCTTTACTTCTGAATGTTTATTCAACTGGAAGGATCACAGATATAACTGAAAATGACGATCTATTCTTTAGTGTTTTTTAACCCTTTCTCATCAATTTTGCTATTTTATCAAAAGTAAAATAAGGGAGACTATACCTGTAAGAAGCGGAATAATCAGGTTAACATGCGATACATTTATATAGTTCTCTACTGAATGAACTTGGTAACAGCATATGATTTATTTACTCTAGAATGATCTGTTAGCAGCAATCCCAAGACTTTACCTGAAGATCTGTAAGAGAAAGGAAAAACTGTGTGCGTTAGCTTTGCAGCTAAGTAAGCCCAGTTTATCGTAGCAAATCCCCTTACTGTTGCAAATAGAGAACATTCAGAAAACTGAAGAGAAACTCATCTATTATCCAAAACAAAGCAAAGATCATACAGTTACAAATTTAATAGCAATTACTAATTAGTATTTAACGAATGTGTTAACATATATGTATGTTATTTTAAAAGTTTTAAATTTTTTTGAAATTTTGGGGTTTTGACATGTGGTATCAGAGCATGGTTCAAACACTAGGCCTTTATGTGGCTCAATTACTTTCCGCATATAGTAAAATAATATACTAATCAGTATTTTGTTTTTGTGAAAAAGCAGAAAAATTATTTTCTTTTCTGAATTTAACAAACAGGTATGGAGAACTTAGGAGTGTATGCAACGGAAGAGTCTCCTAACACGGGAACCAGAAAAGTGCCCAGAGAATCTGAAATAGAGGAGATAACTGTTCACTCCTCAGAACTGATGCAGACCATAAAAGGTCTGAAGACTGAACTGGAGTCCGTTAAAAAGGATAATGAACGAATTCTGAAAACTCAAGAGGAGTTAAACCAGATTTTGATAGAAAGATTTCAGACAGAAGGAAGAAACAAAAGGTCTGAATTTGAAGAAGCTAGTCATCAAAAAGCTTCTAAAAGGATGAAACTAGCTAAATCTGATAGCAGTTCCTCATCTGAGGATCTTAAGGAACAACGGAGCTATTATTCTACCAGTGATAGTAGCAGAGCAGAGGTGAATAAGAAAAAGAAAAAGTATAGACCTTACGAAGAGATTTCTGTGGAATTTAAGAAAATAAAACCCCCAACCTTTAATGGAGAAACGGAAAAGGGAGAAGAGGCGGAATCCTGGTTATCCGGGATGAGGAAATATTTCCAAATTTACAATTATTCCAGCTAGCTAAAAGCAAGGATGGCCATATATAATATGTCAGGAAAGGCAGATATATGGTGGCAAGATTTAAAAAGGGTTAAAGGGATCAAAGAAAAGGAGGTAAATTGGAGTACTTTCAAAAGGTACTTCAAGAAAAAGTTCCTATCTGAACAGTACTATGAAGAAAGGGCCAAGGATTTTTATGAGTTAAAACTTGGGTCCATGACAATGGAAGACTTAAACAGCAAGTTTTTAAGTCTGTTGAGGTACGTGTCGTACTTAGTGGATGAGAAACCGAAAGTACAGCGGTTTCTCAGCTGCTTGCCATACCATATAAAGGATAGGATTGAATATGATAACCCCAAAACTCTGGAAGAAACTATGCGTAAAGCAAATTTCTGTTTTGAGCAGAACAAAAAGAAGGAAGGAATAGCCAATTGGAAGGCTAGGAAGAATGGTAATCAGGCTGAAGACAAGAAAAAAGAGTTTACCCCTCAGAAAATTTTTAAGAACAGCAAGAATAGAAACCATTCTAATGGTAAGAATTTTCAAGGAAGCAAAAATGGTGCTTCAAATAACTCCAACCACTTCAATGGAAGCAAGGAGGTTTCCAACAATAATGGAAATTTTACTAAAAGTTTTGAAAGGAAGGAACCTGTAAAGTGTTGGGAGTGTAATGGCCCCCATTATGCATCAGTTTGCCCAAACCGTAAGAAGCCAAACAACAATATTCACACAATACAAGATGAAATGACAGTTGGAGATTTTGCGAGGACAATGCCCCGGATCAATGCGGCACTGGAAAATTGACAAGCTGAGTACCAAAGTTCCATGGTGGAAGTAGAAGGTATGGTTAACAAAATCTCTGTAACTACTTTGATAGATCCAGGTGCTAGTTTGAGTTATATTTCACCGCAGATAGTAGAAAAGTGTCATCTGAATGTTGAAAAGTTTGATAACTCTTGGCTGGTACAACTAGCCACAGGGGCAAAAAGAAAGGTAAATTGTTATGTTAATGATTGTATGGTAGATATGAATGGTTTTAAAACTGCTGTTAAATTAAATGTGCTACCACTTGGTTCTTATGACATACTTATAGGTATGGACTGGTTAGAACAACATAGGGTAGTGTTAAATTGTTTCGAAAAAATGTTTACATGTGTGAATAATCATGAACAACCTGTATTAGTTAAAGGAATACCTAGAAAGACTGTAGTTAGGTAGATTTCTGCCTTGCAGCTCAAAAGAGCAGTCAGGAAGGGCTGCAAGGCCTATGCTGTAATTATTACAGATGAGGCAAATAATGTTGAAAGAGATAAAATAAAAATAGAAAATATTCCGGTATTAAATGAATTTATTGATGTTTTCCCGGAGGAAATTCCAGGATTACCTCCTCGGAGGGAACTGGATTTCACAATAGAGCTTGTACCAGGTGCTGTACCTAGCTCGAAGGCTCCATACAGAATGAATATTCTGGAACTTAACGAATTAAAAACACAGTTAAAGGAATTAATCGATAAGAAATATATTAGACCTAGTGTTTCCCCTTGGGGAGCACCAGTAATATTTGTTAAAAATAAGGATGGGACTATGCCACTCTGCATAGATTACCGTCAACTTAATAAAATGACAATTAAAAATCGGTATCCGCTTCCCCGCATAGACGATCTATTTGATCAGCTGCGCGGAGCAACGGTGTTTTCTAAGATAGAACTGAGATCAGGCTATCATCAAGTCAGAATTAAAGAAGAAGACATATTTAAGACTGCATTCAGGACGAGATATGGACATTACGAGTTTGTCGTAATGCCATTTGG
>LPNX010520976.1:47874-92874 GCA_001517045.1 Pseudotsuga menziesii
ATTCAGTTGAATGTGATTTAGGAGTTTCATTTGAGGAAAAGGGAAGATAGAAGGAAGTGATTTGAGTGAATGTTTGCAGGAACTTGATGCTGATTACAGCTAGTTGAGCTGTGGGAACTGTCTCAAGTTCTGAGTTAATACAGAGTTGAAAGTCTATCTGTTTTGCTGCACCTAGTTCCAATCCAGGAAGACCAGAGCAAGCTCGGGGGTCCTGAGAAGTCGTTGTTTGAGCGCTCTCCAGGAGTTTGGTAGGGAGGAACGGCCTCCCATGGCTGTTGTTGTCCACAGCATTTAACAGGTTTTTCATTTATATCTTTATGTCTTTCTGTATATAAGTAGATAAATATTATGATTGTTTAAATATCTGAAAAGAATTGTTTAGAACTTGAAATGTTAGTGAAAAACTTGTTAGTATTACCATGTTTTTCCACACCTGATATCGTCAGGTAGTACTCTAGCATGGTATCTCAAAACTTAGAAGAAGTATTCCTCCAAACTGAGTTCCCTAATTTATTTACTTTCATCACAATTGTTTTACTGTGTATTTTCTTTTATTTAGCTATCCTTCTACAGTTTATTTAAACCTAAAACTGTAACTCTGTTATTTTGGACATTTTTATCTGTTTATGAAAAAGAATGATTTAGCATGCTTGTAATATGAGTTATACTCATTCTCTTGTGTTTAAAGTAAATACATTACAGATTAAGGATTTAGGTTTTATCAGTATGGTGTAGTAATCTGTAATGTAGTAGAAGAACCAGAATTTCTATATACCAGTAATGTTATCAGATCAAACAATAACATACTTTATAAACTGTTATCAAAAAAAAAAAAAGATATTATTTTATGTCCAAATGTTTATACTGATATTACAAAGAGTTTACTTAAGTATTATAAGATCTAAAAGAAACTTTAAAATTCAAAGAACAGTCATAATATATCACATTAAACAATACTCTTATCTACATCTTAAAAATAATATTGTTTTCTAAGTAATTGTGTTTCTAGAAATCATAATAAAGCATGATGTTATATAATCATATAGATAATTGTTTACAAGTAGATATCTATTATATTAACATACAAAATAGGAACAATGTATATATTTTGTTCTAGTTTTAGTTTTAGAATAGGATATAGATAAATAAGGTTACTTATTAACCCAATATAAATACAAGAATATCATAACAGAATGTTTACATAATAATAATTATTATAAAATGCAACAATAATTCATAATTGTAGATTTAGGATTTAGAATCCTATACATTTAAACTTTGCAATTATAGTAACGAAATTATAAAGCAGGACATTATAACTCTGCTTTTATTTTATTCTGTACATTACTTATATATATATTATAGATTTTAAATCACAATTTGAATATACAAAAATCAAGACATAGTTATATATAAATATATAAAATAGAATTAAAAATACAAAGTACAGAGTGCTCCATCATGGAGCTTGAAGTTTCATAAAAACAAAACTAGACATAAGTAAATCATAATAAAAACCATTTGAAACATTTCCAGTTGGGTTAATAAAATGATAACCAGTAAGTATTATCATTTTTAAACTATTCATTTAAGTAAGAAAGAAAAACCAGTTGCGCACACCATATTTAACACTGAGAGTAAAATGTTACTCAGCTCGAATAAATACATGGAAAATAATTACTTGCATCATTTTAATAACCCTTAACTGCAAATGCAAGGCCGATGGCCTATAAGAACAAACACCATTAACTGTAAAAGCAAGGCTCGCAGTCTGTATAAGACTAATTACTTTTAAAATAATGCAAAGGCCTTAAGCCTGTAAACCCTGTTTTAAAAATCAAAACCTGCAGTAAGTAATCAGTTTACATCCACGGCCGTAGCTGGAAAAACTCTTAAAGAGTTAGGGTTTAACCCGAAACCAAAGTTTTACACCTATCGACCCTCGCCACTATAATTTACAGTTAAACTATGAAATACAGCCTCGGCCAAAAGCCATAAATCTTTTATCACAAGGAGATACCCTAGTGAAGCCTTGGAGTATTCTACAGCTAGCGAAGAGCAGAGAAACCAAGAAACCGTTTTATGCACCATGTCAACATACAGCAAGGAGACGTGCATCGAGAACCAGGCTTACCATGAAGTGTTGAGCCGTAACACTTATTTGATTTCATCTGTGGCAAGAAGTGCAAGCCGTCCATCGAACGGCAGCAAGTCTTGAAGAGTAACCTCCCAACGAAGGGCGTTTCATTGTTAGCAAACCCTAACAAGTTTAAAATCAGATTAATATTAAAACAATAACAGCATTGTATTCACAGCCACTTACTTGCGAAGGGTCAAGTAGCAAGCGGTCAGGAACCAGGGTACTGAAACCCTTTCTTCACCGGGAGAAAAGAAATGCATGAAACCCAACTCTCTTTCCCAAAGAAGACGCGAATAATAACCACCAGCATTCACAATGCTGTAAACCCTCAAAGTCATGAATTACTGTACAACCACGAATGAGCACAGGATTCAGCACCACGAAAGAACCATCGAACAGCACCTCGATGGAGCAGCACGACATAACACAGCCCACGATGGAGCAATACAACACAGCCCACGAAGCAGCAACTCAACACAGCTCACGAAGTAGCACCACGAAGGCGAGCTATACACCAGACTGTCTCAAAACAAAAACCAACCAGCAAGAACCACTAGGGTTCGGCAGAGCTCAAAGCCCGCAGGCGAGAGGAGGACTGAATTGAAACCGGAGGCAAGTCAACTTATATTCGCCCAATGCATGGGAAGGAGGAAGCCACGACATCTCCTAAATTATTGCCAACGAGTGGGTCGGATTACAAAGTTTCATATCATTGCATTTGCCAACATAATCATGGTATGAAGGTTCCTTATGATCACCCTTCGACCTCTACCTGCATGATGTTAAACATCATAATGTTAGATATTATAAATATATAAACAACAACACATTGCAATATGTATAAACTATATCCTATCTATGTTAACCCTAGTGCAATGTCTTAACATTCATTGAAACGTTATAACATTGAAATAGTTGCATTGTAATGTTAAAGCCAGTAATATTGATCCTCATACTAAAACCATGAACTACAAGTTGACTTGTTATTGTTAAGTCTAGTTCAATATTTGGAGTGTAAAAGTTGCATTGGGAGACCTCACTTGAGGTTAGTTCATTTGATTATAGTATAATCAATGAACTTATATTACAAGACTAATGAAATTTAAGTGTAGTGTTATGGTCGTATAAATTATGCAGCATATACCTTGCGACCAATTACCTTAATGTAATAATGTTAACAAGGAGTCTAACCCATACTTTTACTTGTCAAGTGTTATTATTTTATGAGTTATTTTCTCAAAGAGTGACCATGTACAACATGAGAAGTAGATCATTTATCATGACTTATATTATTATAAATGTCTCTGACCTTAATTATTCAAAGAACTCTGTTTATTTACATGAATTGAGCTGGTGATATTAACCA
Organism: Pseudotsuga menziesii; assembly: GCA_001517045.1. Classification (NCBI taxonomy): domain Eukaryota; kingdom Viridiplantae; phylum Streptophyta; class Pinopsida; order Pinales; family Pinaceae; genus Pseudotsuga; species Pseudotsuga menziesii. Next base: position 51,381 of record LPNX010520976.1, read on the forward strand.
TTCAATAAGGGCGACATTAAAAACTGTAAGAACCTCTTTTCAGTCTTTAATTTCGTTAATGAACTTTACTTTTGCAGCTTTTACCTAGCGCTTGTAATTCAAGAAATTATAGGCTATAGTTGGAGAAGAAATTTATGTAAACTGCCATCTTTACTTCTGAATGTTTATTCAACTCGAAGGATCACAGATATAAGTGAAAATGACGATCTATTCTTTAGTGTTTTTTAACCCTTTCTCATCAATTTTGCTATTTTATCAAAAGTAAAATAAGGGAGACTATACCTGTAAGAAGCGGAATAATCTGGTTAACATGCGATACATTTATATAGTTCTCTACTGAATAAACTTGGTAACAGCATATGATTTATTTACTCTAGAATGATCTGTTACCAGCAATCCCAAAACTTTACCTGAAGATCTGTAAGAGAAAGGAAAAATTGTGTGCGTTAGCTTTGCAGCTAAGTAAGCCCAGTTTATCGTAGCAAATCCCCTTACTGTTGCAAACAGAGAACATTCAGAAAACTGAAGAGAAACTCATCTATTATCCAAAACAAAGCAAAGATCATACAGTTACAAATTTAATAGCAATTACTAATTAGTATTTAACGAATGTGTTAACATATATGTATGTTATTTTAAAAGTTTTAATTTTTTTTGAAATTTTGGGGTTTTGACATGGTTATACTGCCTTGATGGGATATTATCTGTTATTATCATACTTGAAACATGTTTTAGGACTTTAGAATTTTATTTGGTAGATTGTCTGTTCAGTTTTGAAAATTCCCTTTTTGGGAATCTTGTTATTTTGTAATGTTTTCATGTTACTCAAAGCATCCTAAAATTAAAATCAATAGATATTTGAGGAAGGAAGAGACTTGGTTGACATACTTGTAAGCTGAACTCTCACAGTTTCACCAATGAGGTGAGTGTAGCGACAACTTTATTTTGCTTACCATGAACTATATAGGAATTAAGTATCATATGCAACTTGAACTTGTTTCTCGATAATATTACCCTTTTCTATTTTGAGTACATGATAGATTTGTCTTTAGATTTCAAAATCTTCTATGAATGACTCTATTCTTAAATAAAAAGTTGATGATGATATGGTGTTTGTCTTTAAGTTTCTTACACACAACCTCGACTATAAATTCACTGGTGTAAATAAATTGAGCTCAATTAGCCAAAACTAAATAGGGAGTTATTATGGATGGTTTACAAAATTTTATGAATCATGAACGATGCTAGAAATAGAAATCATTACAAATTATGAATTGTTTATGATTAAGGTGATGAAATTTTGCTTATCGATAGATGATGATTAAATTACAACAAACCGTTAAGTTGATTCAAGGAACGGGGCAATGACAATGAAATCGTGTTAAGCAACAAGTCTGTGTGTCGCAATTAATCAAAGGTTGTACTTGACATTAAAAATGAATAAGGAAAATACATGATGCGGGAGCACAATGGTGCTAGGCAAGTGATTGTTGTGTGAGCACATTGGTGTTAGGCATACATGCTACGGGAGCACAATGGTGTTAGGAAAATAATTGCCATGTGAGCAAATTGGTTTTAGGCATATGATATGGCAAGAAAAATTGATGATATAACTCTACCCTATTTTTGGTGGAAGGGATTCCTCGACTCAAGCGAGGAGGCTTGAGGGGAACCATAAAAGAGTTAACATATCAATATGAAGACCTAGGAAAAACTGGACATCTCGAAGATAGGACGTTTTTTGATGTCACTGAGGAGAAAACCTTTAACTAGTGGTTAAAAGGGAGAGTAACCTCAAAAGTTGTTGTAAGTCCACACAACAATGGAAAAGGAAACTCAAGGGAGTTTGGAAAACATAATGAATGTAAAACGTGTTAAATGAATTTCCAAGTAATTATACTGTTACATGCTTAATGTGTAATGTGAAGAAAGGATTTCCTCAGGTTGAGAACTATATATAACTATCCAAAGGTTGGAGATAAAACTGACACCCAAAGTATAGTAATTATGTTTTATTGATGAATCAATTGCATTATGAATTATGATACCAATAAAAAGCTAGAAATTGTCCAATAAATTGTAATTGTGGTGTTGCACAAGGATCTTTTGCTTATGTTTTAAGTTGAATTATAATTTATGACGTAGTTTACTAAATGAATTTTGGGAAGACCCAAATTGTGTTACAGGAAACTACAGGTCGTGAACAAATAGCGACTTGCGAGGTTGAGGGAAAAGTCTACAGGATCATAACAGAAAATACAAAGCAAGCAAGGATGACTCAAGAAAGGAAGGAAAATTGTTGAAGGACAAGAACACCAAGGACGGCATTATTTTTAAGGGGGAAAGGATGTAATATCCCTGTTGTATTCCCTAATGTATCTTGTAACTATGAATGTTTTTTTTTTGGTGAGGATCTCAAGGCCAGGGCCCCACAAGAAATACCTTGCAATTATATTGAGTAATTTCCTAAGTGGTAGACTTAGGTGACTTAAAGATATTGACATAACTAGAGATGGGAAACTAAAGTCCACTATGGAAAAAAGTGAATGGTTTGGAAGGCATAATATTTCCCTCGGTACGAAACCCGAAAGAGGAAAGCGTAAGTAAAAAAAAAACCCTAGTCTCCTGCAAAAATATTTTTTAGGAGAAAGTTAATAACACAAGGGGGATAACAAACGTGTGTGTGACAAGAACTAGGATGGTGGATGGATTCCACTAAGGGATCGAAAAAGGTGAGGAATAAAAAGGAAAAGAAAATTATAAATATATCCGCTCATATATTTATAATAATAACTATCCATTTATAAAAGAAAAGAGAATTATAAATATATATGCTAATGTAGATATGTATTTATAATAATAACTATCCACTTATGATTTATACCATTAGAAATAAAAGGAAATATTTTATTAAAACTAAAAGACTATTTTGGGATTGGGTGCATGCCCTGGAGGCGGTTACCTCACGACGAATTTGAGGGATACCACCTCAGCAAAATGAATGGCAGATTTATTGCCATGATTTGGGGAAGTTTGGCGCACCATGAGAAGAGAACCATTTCTTCCCTCGTTATTTATGAAGTTGCGAAGTCTTGTTGAGGGGGAAGCACCTCAAAATTAGGGATGGAACACACTCGAGAGAGGGCAAGTATGGCTCTGCAATTTCCTAGTTCGTGTGGCTGTTGGAGTTTGAAATGTGAAGATGGAAGTGAACGCGGTCTCCATTTCCTGGTCTTTTGACTCAGACCGAGCGTTATCCTTTTGATCATAGCCATATCCATCACCAAATCTCTCCTACGATAAATATTTCTGTGCACGTGCTTCCACCGAAAATTATTGTAATGAGGAGGTGGCCGCTCTATAGTAGTATGCATTTTTTAAAGATTATGAACTTGCTGCATATGTTATCTATCATCTAGATATTATAGATATGCACCTCGATATGCATTTTCCTTTAAGCTATGATCTGAGTGTTTGTTCCTTCCACCACTACATGCACTTCCTAGTTGAGATCATTCATCTATGACCTGATTGTTAGCGCTTTGACCATCCTTGGATTTTGGTAGATCTTAATATGTTACACCTATGGATCTAGACTCCCATGGTGGGAATAATAAATGGAACTGTGCTTCCACCCTCGAATGAATTGAAGGTCAAGATCGAAATCTTCCTGCATTGGAATGAGATCTGTATCTGTGACATGGGGATTGGGAACAACCCTGGCTTGAATTTTTGTGGATAACCTTCAAAAAATAGAGTTCCTTATGTACGGTAGTTATTGGTTTGTGTAAATTTTCCATTAGTGTAACGTCTTATTATTTTCAGATCCCATGCACTTAATCTTGTAGAAAAACCCATCCATGGAGAATAAATGCTCCTTTTATCCTCCCCATTAGATATCGCGTACCTGTTTAAGCCTGCGAGGGTCACTGGGAAATATTTTCTTCAGTTAATAAATTCTATTGGGCTTAAATCATTGTAGGTTTGTAGCCAAAATTGTGTATCATGCATGTAAGTGCCCAACCTTGAGTGTTAGTTGAAATTTTTCCTTGATCTCCCTTTGAGATACACTTTTTCCCATTTTAATAAAGTATTTTGTTTAGAACTCAGCCTCATACCGAAAACCAAACCAGTTGGCTTGGGGTTAGTCCAATGAATATCTTTTGTTTGTAGAATGCTTTATGTTGACAATAGTCAGCCTATGAAGCTTGAAATCTACCTCTATTAATTATAAATAATAATATATATGCATACAATGGTGAAAGTGTTACTCACTTTCTGTTTTGGATGGAATCAATGCGAAATTTCTGATACTCAGTTATTATTTTAGGAGTATAAGCCCTTGTTTAAGTTTATTTCTGTTTACCATGAATTGGATATTGAGAGAGAGCATGGAGCCTCTATTCTCTTCTTGAGGAAAGTAAATAATCTTCTTGAGAAGAGGAAAGAAAAATTGTACTGGGAGTGTTGAACAATTGTAATATTCATCTTTGTTGAAAATAATAAAAGATTAGCAATTCTTGGTGGACATAGCGCTAGTTGGGGTGAACCACGTATATCGTTGTCTCTCCCTCTTATGTTAGTAATTTTATGGGTTTTATTTTGTGGAGTTTCTCAAGTTAATATCTTTATAATTCTGAAATATTTTAAAGAATACTCTCTCTATACAAATTGAATGAACAGTGGATCGTGACCTCTAACATAGCAGTCAAGGCTTTGCACAAGTGATTGATACATTGTTATAAGAAAGTTGAAGACATAGCGTTGCAATGACATGATTAAAAAGTGTTGTAAGTTAAAAAGTATTATGAGATATTAAATTCTGAGAGTTTAATATGCATACTTTTTGTTCACCTTCTCATAATTTAGTTCGAGTAAACTGGGTGTGTTGCAGATGGTATCAGAGCCAAGTGACAGCACTCGGGCCTACTTGGGCTCAACGTGAAGTTAGAAAGCATGAAGATGGTTAAGACAAAAAAATAAAATATTCTAATATGGTAAGATGAGGGAGTAAGTTATCGGAGTGGGCTTGCAAATATTGAAAGAGAATCACAATTGTTCCTAATGACCTTGTGAATCGTAGCTGTGAGACAGGTGTGGTCATGTTGGTTATTTTATTATGAGCAGTGTGGAATTTTGGCTTATTATGAACAAAGCCAATTTAGATGGTGTTTTATGTGTATTTGGGATTAAGGTTGTGCTATTGTTTGTTTTGAATGTGAGCTATATCTTTAAGTAAGGTGTTAGACTGTCTATTTGACTTCACCGTAAGATTGTTATGTTCAGGCGTGTGGTACATGCCTGGTGTTAAGGCTACATATTATTTACTCTCTCTTCGACTGATTGTAGTCTACTTGCTGGTGTTGAGTTGATAATGAAAAAAATTGTCTTTGGATATCTTTAGTTTTTTTATGTTTTTATAGTTCAACCCATTGGAATAGAATTTCCTCTCACGTTCTATGTACGAGCTAATGTTGTACAGTGCTTCGTGGGCATTAGAAATTGTGTTTGTTATTATATCTAATTCCTTGGATAATGATTTTTTTAAATGGACCCCCCCCCCCCCCCCCCCCCCCCCCCCCCACCCCCCTAAACAGTGAGCTAAAGTGCCCCAAAGCACCCAAATGATCCCGAACATCTGAATTTCGGTCTTGTTCCCCTTCAGTGTTTGGGCTTGTGTCCATATTTAGGTTTGGGTTTGGGTTTGTGTTTTGTTATTGGTTATGAGTGGTTTCATTTTGCATATTTTCTTCAAGATTTGTGTTCTCTGTTCAGAATACAAAAACAAATTCAAAATTGTTTTAATATTTCATTGTTTGATTTAATGCAACAATTTTTAGTAAATTTGTTTTAAAATTAACAAAAAATATAAAATTAACAAACACAAATGAAATTTGAAAGAATTTTTCAAGGAAATGACCATTTGCCTTCCATTGCATTCAAATTGTGAATCGTTCCTTCCTAATTCGCTCAAGCTCAAATCGCTCTACCACTTTTTCACACTCCTATTCCTCGCCTACTTGACAGTGAAATGAGAAATTGAGGTCACGACCATGTTTTAATTTTTTGTTTTGGTATTACAAATCACAATCACGATATATCGCACTTACGATTTGTAACTCTTACAAAATGCATGTGTGATATATTGCACGTGCGATATAGGCTAACTAAGCTTAGCCTCGGTTTTGGGCTCGGGTTTTCCGAACCTATCCAGAATAATGCATATGCATTATATATTTACATTTCGGACTTGCGTTTTATATTTCTAAAGTGGCACTAAAAAGTGGAACCAGCTTGGTCCGAGAACCTTGATCAAATTATCTTTCCATGGTTATGCTCTAAGCTCTCTTTTTTATTAGTAATACTCTATAACAATTAAGTTTTTCTCTAATTTGTGTGAGGATATAGGAATATATAAAAAAAGTTATATGTGAAATTTGAGGTATGTTACAATTTCCATTTGAAGTATATAAGTATTGATTTAAGTGGTTTAATTAGGTGTAAAAATATTTTAGGATGGCTTAAGATTTAAGAAGTGAAAATTTTCAACAATTTCAAATATTTTTTATAATAATTACAAAGGTAAACATTAAGCACAAATTATTAGACATAACATCATCTAAGAAAGATTTAAATAGTAATAATTTGTTCTTAATAGAAAATCTTAAAATATTTTAAGTAAACATAAAAGCTGAAAGAATGAGATGTTTAATCTCAATCATACAATTTGAACTAAAGTTTTAATAATTAGTTCACCAATCTCTACAATACAGTGCAGAAAGATATAAATATTAACAACAAATTATTTGACAATAATATATCTTATCATTAATATTTATATGACTATACTTTCCTCCAAATACAAAATCTTAGGAAATCTAAATGTTTAATCTCAACAATACAATGTAATAACTACTTAGTTCCTCAATCTTTACGCTACAATGTAGATTTTGTTAGTAATGAAATCTCATCACTTTTTACATATTTATCAATTGGTTCTTAGCGAAATCTCTATAGTTGAAAATCCATATCTTTTGTCTAATTTTAAAAATATATAGTGCAATTGCACCACCTTAGTTCCAATTCCTTTTTGTAATTCCCTTTTGTAGATTTTAAAGTGCAACTCTTTGCATATTTTCATCCCATTCATTACCAAGTCTCTACAATGCATGGAGATATGATCTTCTCTTCCTCTATTAACATGCATGTTCACTCTTAGCAATTCAATTCATAAATGGAATATCATTTTGGTTCTTTGTATATTTCCCTCTTGTGCTTGTTATTTCTTATATAAGTTATTAGATTTGAAATTGCAAGTGTTTGCAAATTTTAGCAATTTCATCTATAACTGAGTCTTCATTCTTGTTCTTATATGACTGTTTCTAGATTTCCCTCTTCTATGTCTAATTAGATTTTAAATTGCATGTTTTCCCATTTTTCCCATGTGTGCTTATATGAATTATTACTGATATAGAAAAAAATATTATGTAAATGGGATGATGAACAATCATGGACTCCTTTAAAGACACTTTAAATGCCACATAATATTGGGAAAAATGGGAAACTCCGACTTTAGGTGACAATTAGGGGTACTTCCCTAACTTATTTGAAGATGAAGTAAAAGAGAAAATATAGGTAATTGAATTGGGTTTCATAATATATAGCATTTATGTAGACACAATGTGTGTAAATGATTATAAAATTAGTTTCCATGAAATTGAGTTTTCAAATTTTCAGCACATCTTAACATATATGTTTGTGTGGGTGTGGCAATATATGAGGTAAATGATGGCAATTTGGGATAAAATATTGTAGAAATATAAAGGACATATGGGCTGAGTGTGAAACTATTTATTCAGAATTTTTCATGAATTAATTTTTTTATTATTAATTATTGAAGTCACAAAAGATTGAAATCAAAACGTTATGTGCTGGTGCAAAACTTTAGGGGTAAAAATTAATTAAATCCTTGATTTCTAAATATAAGATCGTAGAGATTGATCTCGTCTAGTGCACCATATAGTTTTCTTGGGAAATGGTGATGAAAATCAAAAGTTATATAAAAAAGAATCGATGTTTCTATTTTCGAAAACTGACACGTGTCATTGAGAAAAATAATTATAAATAAATAAAACATAGTTTTGAAGGAAAAAATTGCATATTCAGAATCGTAAGATTGTACTCTACAATACTCTAGATTTTCATAAAAAATATTGTGTATGTCATAGAAAAACACACCATCTAAACTGAGCATATTGATAGAGCTATAAAAAACAAGCAATAGCCCTAGTTTATTTGTCCTAGCCAATAGGTTCGGTAGTTCGAAACTATTTCCGAACATAATGCCAAACCTTATTCCCGTCGATTTTTTTAATTTTAAAATAACGCACATGTGTTATAGCTTATTCATATCGCATATGCGATATGATAAACCTATAACGCGTATGCATTTTTACATAACTAATTTGGTATGAGAGTAAAAAAGAGTAATCGCATCCTTATCCCATTATAATATCATTTAGACAACACTATGATGGACACAAATAATTCCTCCTTTTAACAGTGAATGAAGCCATGGGTTGTGCATCGAAGAAAATAGGGCAATGAAAGAAGCCATCGGCTGTGCATCCAAGAAAACAATAATTCCTTTCGCCCTTCGATCTATTCAGCTTCAAGGGAAAATTTGCAACATTAACAGAGAGATCAAAGATTGATTTATGTCAGCACTCAAAGGAAATTATAAAGTCATGAGAATGCTTGTTTGGTAGCTCTTCTGGATGTAAAAAATCCAGAATGAGTACCGATGGATCAATGTATGCTCTCAATACAAACTGAGAGTGATGATTCATCGATAGGCTATAGGTGACTTTAATCAACATTGCTATAGTTATCATGTTCTTTTAATCCTTGATTAAGGATGTCCAATTCTTTTAATATTTGATGAAGGATGGATGGCCAAAATCCAATCAACTAGCATACATATCTTAACAATATTTATCATCCACCATGTGTAGATCCAAAGTTTCAAAGTCATCATCCTCATCATCATAGTCATCATCCTCATCATCATCATCATAGTCACCATGCTTGTCCTCATCATCATCACCATCATTGTTCATCATCATAGTCATCATCATCATTATCATCATCATCCTCCTCCTCATCATCCTCATCATCCTCATTATCATCATCATCATCATCATCATCATCACCCTCATCCTCCATCATCATCATCATCATTGTTCATCATCATCATCATCATCATCATCATCATCATCACCATCATCATCCTCATCGTCACCACCATGATCATCATCATCATCATCACCATCCTCATTATCATCATCACCATCATCATCACCATCATCATCCTCATCATCATCATCATCATCATCACCTGCATCATCATCATCATCATCATGGTCATCATCATCATCATCATAACCCTCATCCTCATCATCATCATAGTCATCCTCCTCATCATCATCACCATCAATGTTCATCATCAACATCATTGCCATCGTCATCGTCATCATCATCAACCTCATCATCATCATTATCATCACCACCCTCATCCTCATCATCATCACCATCATCATCATCCTCCTCATCATCATCATCACCACCACCCTCATCCTCATCATCCTCATCATTGTCATCATAATCATCATCACCACTCTCATCCTCATCATCATCATAATAGTCATCATCCTCCTCCACCTCATTATCATCATCATTGCTCATCATCATCCTCATCATCCTCATCATCATCCTCATCGTCATCCTCATCATAGTCATCTTCCTTGTCCTCATCATCATCACCGTCATTGTTCATCATCATTGTCATCATCATCATCATCATTATCATCATCATCCTCATCATCATCATCATAGTCATGATCCTCCTCCTCATCGCCATCATTGTTCATCATCATCGTCATCATCATCACCATCATCATCATCATTATCAACCTCATCATCATCATCATCACCACCACCCTCATCCTCATCATCATCGCCATCATCATCATCTGCATCATCATAATCATTATCACCACCCTCATCTTCATCATCATCATCATCATCATCATCACCCTCATCCTCATCATCATCATCATCATCATACTCATCCTCCTCCTCCTCCTCCTCCTTATCATCATCATTGTTCATCATCATCATCATCATCATCATCATCCTCATCGTCATCATAGCCATCATCCTCGTCCTCATCATCATCACCATCATTGTTCATCATCATCTTCAACATCATCATCATCATCATTATCATCATCATCCTCATCAACATCATCCTCATCATCCTCATCATCATCATCATCACCCTCATCCTCATATTCATCATCATCATCATCATCATCCTTGTTCATTGTCATCGTCATCATCGTCATCATCATCATCATCATCATCGCCCTCATCCTTATCCTCATCATCATCATCATCGTCATTGTTCATCGTCATCGTCATCATTGTCATCATCATCATCATCATCATCATCATTATTCTCATTGTCACCATCATCATCATCATCATCATCGTCATCACCATCCTCATCATCATCGTCGTCATCATCATCACCCTCATCCTCCTCCTCCTCATCATCATCATTGTTCATCATCATCATCATCATCATCATCATCATCATCATCAACCTCATCATCATCACCATCGTCATCATCATCAACATCCTCATCATCCTCATCATCATCATCATCCTCCTCCTCCTCATCCTCATCATCCTCCTCCTCCTCCTCCTCATCATCATCATCATCTGCACCCTCAGCCTCATCATCATCATCATCATCATCACCATCGTTATCATCCTCATCCTCATCCTCATCATCATCATTATAGTCATCATCCTCCTCCTCCTCGTCATCGTCATCATCCTCATCCTCATCATCATAGTCATTATCCTCATCATCATTGGATGGGCTGAGGAATAACTCCAAATCATTGGATGAATTCATAACTCCAAGTCATGGTCCCAATTCATACCTCCAAATCATGTGTTTGATTGAATCATAATAGTAGTATTTTTTGCTAAGGAATAACCTCCACATCACAAGCTAGATTCATACCTGCAAATCATGGGATGGATTCATATGAGGCTTATCTTTGACTAAGGAATAACCACCAAATCATGGGCTCGATTTATACCTCCAAATCATTGAACTTATAAAGTATTCCTTTTTTTTAGAATACTTTTTAAGGTTTGCATTTAGGTGGGTATTAATATTCAATCAAACCTTTATCCATGAAAACTAGGAAAAGTGAGATCAATATTTGTTTGCATACTAGAGTGAAGAAAAGTTAGATCAATAATTGCTAGTTAGGGATGTTTGTTAGAGTGAGTTATATTTTGCACATTCATAATTGTAATTTCAATTCTTATATTCAAGGAATCCATCTTAATATTGTATTGTAATTGACATGAACATAGGTGAAAATATAAATCCTTATTTACATACCCTATGTGTTATCATAAGTCACCATGAAATGGTATCATATAAGTTTCACCATTTCTGTATCTTTATAACTATGGTGTGCTTGAAACTTAACAATGAATATTTTTCCCTCTACAGTAAAGGTAAAAAAAGGTAGATGTATAACCCAAGAAAAGGTAACTAAATGTTATTAGTTCGCTTTACTCGAAGAATAAATGTAGAGGAAGTGGAGGCAATTCATTGCATCTTGTGAATTACCTAATCCTATTTATGCACATGATCACATGGTGTTACTCGAAAGTAAGAGGCTTTTTTCTATATTCAATTGAGTTCAAACATCAATTATGTTTGTTTTGATAGGAAGGTAGGGAAGTCCATCCACAAAAGGTTAACTTCAATCCATGGCTGACCTCAATCCATACTCGACTTTAATTCATGTTTCACTTTCATACCTGGGAGGATTCAATCAATAAAGAAATTTTAGAAAGTGGATGATTGAATTTGAATCACGGTTGAATTCAATCCATCATTGAATTTTAAGCAATGTTTTCTTCAATCTAGAAATGACTTTTAAGCAAGGTTAACTTTAATCTATAGTTGAATTTCAGGTAAGGTTGACTTCAATCCTTTATTTCCTTCAACCCAAGGGTGACCACAATTGAAGGTTGGCTTCAATACAAGGTTAACTTTAATCCATGTTTGAATTCAATCCAAGGTTGAATTCAATTAAAGGTTGACTTAAATCCATGGTTCAATTCAATCCAAGCGTGAATTCAATGCAAGGCTTACTTCAATGCAACATTAAAGTAAATACATAGTTGACTTCTAACAAAGATTCACTTCAATCAAAGATTATCTTTAAAAAATGGTCGAGTTGAATCGCTAACCACATTTTGAGAAGTGGTTGATTGAATTTAAATTATGGTTGACTGCAACCCATAGTTAAGTTGTAGAGAAACGATAACTTCAATACATAATTTTCTTATGTAAAAAAAAAATAGGCAATAATTTGTTGATGTAAATATCCAATATATGTATGTGCATACGTCATCATGTCCATAGTAATCCTTTTAAAAAAATTCAACCGTTCCTTTCATTCTAATTCTATAAATGTCTAAGCATAATTGAAAAACTTCTGTACTTAACACACTAACATTGGCACCAGATAGAGGAGTCATATTGGTATAATCATCCTGCTAATAATAACATAAAGGGACATGTTAGAATGTGTGCTTTAGAGTACATATATTGGTTTTAATAGTATACCTTCTACGGGTGTGGGTGTATAGAAAGAGGTTACCATATGATCTTTTGTTCTAAACTAGATTTTTACAAACTTTAGAGAGATTTCTTAATACATTTGGGGTAACTAATTTTTTGAGATTTACACATGATTTACAAATACATCCATATTGGGCTCATATATGTTAGAATATTGGGATCATATTAGCCTAGGAGGCCACGGCCTCAATCTCAAGCAATATGCAGATTTAAGAGTGATGTTTTTCGTCATCTCTCTAGGAAGCAAAATTACGGAATGATTTCAGAGAAATCTATGAGGAATCTGGTGAAACTGTTCAAAACCCATTTCACAAATATGGTGATTTAATACTATCCATGGGAATTTTGTGTACTTTCTTAACATATATGGAGAAAAACATGCTCGAACATCTACATTATTTCAAGAATTAGGGCTATATGAGCTTTGTGAAATTAATAATTTCTTGAACAAATTGTTGATTTGGGTGATTGATATATCCATTCCTTCAAGTGTTTCTCTTACATTTTATATTAATACATCTTCTTGTTTATTTTGTTGTAAGAATACTTGTTCTCTATATATTTACTTCAACATTGATCTTTGATTTTGATGGACATGAATTTGTAGGGATAGTTTAAAATTTTTATTTTATTAGTTTATGGTTTGCATAAGAGAGTAGTATATCTACAATCATATTTGATTCATGTGATATGCATTGATATGTTCATAGTATTGTACATCTGGTTTTCTTATGGATCTAGTCTTTTGATTTGAGTTACAGAGATTGTAAGTCAATAGGAGGACAAATCATATCACTACTACTAGATTTAGGTTCCTTTCTTTTTTAGTAAATAGATTTTGTTGTAGAAACTATTGCTTAGATTACTGAATATCTGCCCAGAGTACCTAGTGATTTTGAAATTTGATAATGGTCAAAGTATCATGTTGATTTGATTTATTCAATTAGGTGAAAACTCTGATTATTTGCATCCTAGGAAATTCGTAGTCTATTGGAACTTAAAGCTATTGTGTGGATCTTTACGTGATTCAATGTTTCCTTTCAGTTGTTTTGAATATAAACAAAAATACCTCTTATGCTTTGTCTCCATGAGTGAGAAGATAGCACTGTTTAAAATTATTTTCATTTTAAACATAGTTGAGTGATAACGTCATGTAATATGTGGAAACTTTGATGGTCTATTTTTTATGCGTTAAAGTAGTATTGATTGAATTTATTTTATAGTAGTCATTAGACTTGAAAGTGGTTTCTTTATTTGATAGTTTGATAGTTTGTTGTATGGTTTGGTACTCTTTTGCAGATTGGGTTGGTTTGCTGCACAAATAAGCTATGCTTGATTGATTTGAAATTCTGAAATAGTTTTATATATTTTGCATTAATTACTTTAATTTCTAATTACATAGAGTAGTTGATTCCAATTGACATGGTTAAAGTTTTGTTTGGTGAATGAATGCTTTTGTAAATTAGAATTTAATCTCTTTTTTCTTAGTGAATGAATCGATAAATTAGTTTTGTGATTTCCTTTTGGCATTAACAAAACTTTATGTTAATTAAATTATATAATGTTATAATAATCTCATATCTCTTTTAAATTATCGTAGGAATTTAGCCCTAGATTATATTACCATGCACATACAGTGTAGTAACTCGAAGTTTACCTACCTTTCAATATTTAAATTGAAGGTGAATTAATTAGTTATATTTTATGTGACATTTTTTACAACTTAAATCTAAAAATATAAATATGAAAAGGCTCCCTGCATTTAAATAAGCATATCTCTAAAGGACCATCTATGCTAAGCATAGTACCACACCCTTCTATATAACCAAGATAGCATTTCTTCCATTTAAATCATGATTTTCTAAGCTGATCAAACCATCAAAATTTATTCCAAAATAGATGTAAAAACTCTGATTTGTCAAATATAGGCATTCTCCCTCATAAAATAGCTTCAATCTGTGACAAAAAGAGGAATATTTTAAACAAAACCTTATGAATAAAAAACTCAATTTTATCAACTCTCAACTGAGTTTATAAATCCGTGTCTTAAATCTTATTGGCAATCTTAATTTATTAATCGTATGTAATATATGGTAATATTATTCTACGCTGTCTATTAATATTAACTATCGATCATATGTGTTCTACAGATTCAATACTTAAACACTTAACATTAATGGAGTGGGTGAAAACAACGAATGAAAGAGATCTATGACATGAAGACGCAGCCATGGAATCAAGAGCAAAGGCCACCGAAACTCCTGCCTAGAATTTATTCCTTCAACCAATATGTAATGAGAAAAAGAAAAAGCAAGTACATATTTTATGTTTTCTATTGGAACACTTCTTTCGATTGGAAAACAACACTGGATTCTCTTGATAATGCATTTGTGAGATAATTATTAACAATCATATTACTTGCACAATCTCTATTAACATTGCAACCATATTACTTGCACAATATCTATTAACAAATTCTAGAATAGAGATAGATAAATGAGGGTGGATGGTTACCATTTGATAAGGGTTACCCACTAAGAGGGAGGAAGAGTGGAAATCGAAATCAATAGGGTAAGGAGATAAGGTTTTCATTTTTTATTCTCAATTTTTGTAAGGGGTGAAAACAACTCATAGAAATGAATTGTGGATCAAAGGAAGTATTGATAGATTACCATTTGCAGTATATAAGTATTAAGTTAAGTGGTTTTATTAGGTGTAAGGTTAGTTTAGTTAATGGAATATTAATAAATATTAATAAAAATAACATTCTTTATTTATAATCTCCTTCCTTTATTGAAATAATGGTAGCTTCTAAGACTTAATAAGTGTGAATTTTAAATAATTTTAACCGATTTTTTTATAAAAATTACAAAAGTAAACATAACCACAAATTATTAGACAATAACATCATCTTAGCAAGATTTATATAATAATAATTTGTTCCTAATACAAAATCTTTAAATATTTAAGTAAGCATAAAAGGTTAAATAATGAGATGTTTAATATCAATCATACAATTTGAATTATAGTTTTAATACTTAGTTCACCAATCTCTACAATATATTATTTGACAATAATATATATTATCATTAATAGTTATATGACTATACTTTCCTCTAAATACAAAATCTTAATAAATTTTAAAAATATAGATGCTTAATCCCAACAATACAATGTAATTACTACTTAGTTCATCAACCTTTACACTACATTGCAGATATTTTTTTTAATGAAATCTGATGAGTTCTTATATATTTATCAATTGGTTCTTGGGAGAATTTCTATAGTGGAAAAATGTGTAACATTTGTCTAATTTTAATAAGGTACAGTGCAATTGCACCACCGTAATTCCAATTCCGTTTTGTAATTCAATGTAATAGTATTATCTCTCTATCAAGATGGATAAAAGTAATATGTCAATGTCAGCATATCAATGGGGGCAACATAGAAAAAATACCTGCATGTACAAAATAAACTATACTACATGGAGGGAAAATTGTGGAAACATAGATACAATACAAGCGATATATAAATATACCTGGGGATTTGAAGAGGTGTGTAACTAGTGGGTGGAACAACTAACACTGGGATAAAAAGATTGACATATGCATTAGCAAGCAAGGCCGCTCGATGGAAAACTGTATCAAACATAGGTCCCTACGTACAAAAACATAAAGATACAATTAGACAATTTCAAAGAATTAAAAAAGTACATGTTTCAATCATTAAAATCGTAATTGAAAGAAAGAGAGACATATACGTACCTATGGGGGGAAGAGGTGGGTCACCAACAACATCGATTTGGTGCTCTTCAAGCGCCACTTTCTCACTAGATTCCTACATAAATTATCATATGTCAATGTCAAACAATACAAAGAAAACAAGACATATACTACATGCATAGAAAATGATTTTTTCAAAGAAAGCAAAACATACATGTACCTCATTGGGGGGAGACGTGGGTCACCAACAACCTACATTTGGTGCTCTTCAAGCACCACTTGCTCACTAGATGTATGCATAAAGTAACATATGTCAATGTCAACAAATACAAAGAAAATGAGACATATACTACATGGACGGACAATGAATTTTTCAAAGAAAGGGAAGAATACAAGTACCTGGGGGTGGGAAAAAGCAGGTCACCAACAACATCAATTTGGTGCTCTTCAAGGATCACTTTCTAAGTAGCTTCCTACATAAAGTAACATATGTTAATGTCAGATACACGGGGGCTTTACTTGTTGACCAATATCCTATCATGTTAGTTCATATTGTTGGTTTTAAAATTATTAAAAATTGAACCAATATATTGCAGGTATTGGGGGGATGAGGGCTTTAAGGTGGGGGTGGGTAGGGTGGTTTATAAGGATTGAGGTATAAAAAGGCGTGGGGATCAGGAGGTTTTCAATATAGGGAGGGGGTTTCAACAAAAAGAGTTTGGGTCAATATCTCTAGAAATTAAGGGTATTCTTTAATATCCCACGATCGCACGTGCTATGTGAGATGTTCACTAAGTGAAGTCCCCATGGTCAGATAATACAAAGAAAACGAGACATATACTACATGGACAGAAAATGATTTTTTCAAAGAAAGCGAAACATACATGTACCTTGGGGGGGGAGAGGTGGGTCACCAACAACTTGGATTTCATGCTCTTCAAGTGCCACTTCCTCTCTAGATTCCTACATAAAGTAACATATATCAATGACAACAAATAGAAAGAAAACAAAACATATACTACATGGACAAACAATGAATTTTTCAAAGAAAGAAATACATACTTACACGTACAAATTAAACTATACTACATATACCTATGAAAGGTGAGGAAGTGGGTCACCAAAGGGTGAAATAACTACCAATGCCCTAAATGTATAGGAATATGAATTATTCAAAAAGGTTGTTCCGCTGGCATACATATCATGCTACCTACAAAACATAAAGATACAATTAGAAAATTTATAATAATTAAAAGCATACATGTTGAATCATTAAAAGCATAATTAAAAGAATACTTGTGTTTGGGAATCTTCCTCTACATGCGAGGGACTTTCGTGGGATTCCACAAACTCATCATTCCCATCCTACATAAAACATATTGTATCCATATTAAGACTTATTGAATGTTGCAATCTCTACTATAAATATGCAAATAACGATGACAAATTAAGATGTAAAGTTCTTACACCTAATGATGAAGAACTCTCCCGTGATATGTGTAAGCGGGCTCTATACGCAGACATTAAATTGCAAATTTAATTACTTGATCGATCTGCCCTACTTTATGCAAACCAATGCTTGTTATATATACAAATTGTATGGCTGCTTCTAACGAACATCGAAGCAAGTCGACGGTTGACATTTAATTCAACTAGAGATTTATTTTAAACATAAATGACATTATTCTTATTTCAGATTAACCCACATTTAAGCATTTAATTATGTATTTTGAAAGGCACTCTGGTATTCTCACCAGAATTATCTATTCTTTAATAAGTGGTGAATGATCTATATTTTAATAAGTAGTCAAAATTAAAATAGCTTGATGTAATTACATACTTTAAAAAGGAACTTTGAGAGTCATGATTTATGATTTAATAAGTGGTTAAAGTAAAATAATGTGTTCTAATTATAAACTTTTAAAACCATTCTAGTAGTCATGATTTATGATTTAATAAGTGGTCAAAGTAAAATAGTCATGATTTATGATTTAATAAGTGGTCAAAGTAAAATAGTCTAATCATGTTAGGAGTGAGTTTTCAAAATTTTTACAAAACATTATATTAATTTGTTTAAAATTTTAAATTAGTTTGTGTTGGATCATATTAGTATCTATTTATATTTAAATTTTAATTATTGAATGTTTTTGATTTTTTTATTAATATTATTTTAATCATTTTTTAATTTGCACGTAACAAAACATAAGCGATAGTCTTTATTATATTTTTTATAATATATTTAATGGTTTTGTGTGGATGGTATGTTATTTGTTTTAGTTTTATTTACAAATAAATTAGAATGAAATGTTCACTACATTGCTCATTGCATAATTCATTGTAAACAAAACAAAAGAGATTTAAGCTACATTTGATATAAATAAGTATATTTTCTAGAATTAACAACCAACTAAATTGAAATGAAATATTTTAGTCTTAGTGTTACACACTATAATCCATAATCCACCCTTAAATATGGTCTACTATACTTGAATGAAGAAATTCCTAGCTATTCGCTTCAAACTCTCTTTTGTGGAAATGTGGAATAAGGGGTGCATTATCATGTTGTTCTTTCTTATATGATATATAAAAAAAAAAAATTAGTCTATAAAATTTTTCCCATCATTGTTTTTCATGATTTGAGAGATTATATATTTACCATAAATATGAAATTAACCAAGTTTACTTATGATATTTCCCCTCTAAATCTAACATAAATCCAAATATCAAATATTAAACATTTGAATAACCTTTTTTTTCATAAAGAACTCCTATTTGAAATGAATTTAAGACTTTGATATATCCCACATTTTTTTCTCATCTTCTTTAGAACTCCATTACAAACTTTTCCTTGCTGAAAAAGCTAATCTTAAGCCCATTTTATTGTCTCTCTACCCATGTCTCTCTCCCAAAGCTTGTCAAAATGAAGAAATCACCACTTCCTATTATTAATCATGTATTTCTCAAAGCAATAGATGAAATTATTTACATTTCAACTCAAAAGACAAAAGAAATAAATAAACAAGCAGGACTGATTTGTGCTCCAGAAAAGAAGAAAACAATAAAACTTGAATAAGCATCTAAAATAATGAAAACTGAAGCCAAAGTACACACCATTATGTTGTCAAAAGTTCGCCTTCATATAAATGCCTCCAAAGTAAACTTTATAACACATGAATCTTGGATCAAATCATTTCAAGTTTCACTATTCAACACAAATTTTCACTCGTTCAGCTATGAATGTAAACAAGTCATAAAATGTGTATATATAAGTATAGTTTCCAACAATATTAAGTAGAAATTATCACACCATTGTTTCTCAAAGGCTCAATACCATCTTTTTCCCTCCATCTAAATATTTCCCTATTCAAAGGTGCTCAAGAAGGTGCAATGTATGGTCTTGTTCACTGCATGGAAGACCTAAATTCCTCTACTTGTGGGGAATGTGCTTCATAAGCTAAAAAGAATCTAAGTCATTAGAGTGATGTTTGCTTTTTGTTGTCGCCGCACACAACCCGAAGTTCAAATTCTTGGAACCCTTGTCCTCTATAGGTAAACATGAGTTTTAGTAACATAAAGCATGAAGAGACTTAACTTATAGGACACAAAATAGGTGGTTTTTTGCTTGTCCAACAAAAGATGAATATAGAAACAATGTCCCAAAAACATGAGTTTGGAGAATAAAAGTGGTTGGCCTAATTAGGATGGATTCCTCCTTACCAGGATCTATAGAGAAGAATATTACACAATGAGATTAGCTCATTAGGAGGTATCTCCCTCCAAAATACATATGAATAAGTTTGATTCATCAAAGTAATCATTTTCTTAATAATAATGTTGTGTCTTTTTTAAACTGAAAACGGATATATTGACATTTATTGAAGGATAAAAAATCAACAACAAAACTTACAATAATCTAAAATAATCTAAAAATTAATTCTAATTATTTTGTATGACTACTAAGCCCATATATATCTATCTATAGGGTTGAGGGTTAAAACTACTGCATGTTTTTACATCTTTACATCTTGACCAAATAATAGTTGGCAAAAATATATCATAAATGGTGATGTGACCATTTTCCAAAGCTTGAACTTCTTGATTATCACATGGTGCTCCTAATATTAACAACAACATGAACATGTCGTTGAATATACATGTCTTCAACAACATGAACATGTCGTTAAATATAAATGTCTTCATTGCACCTACTTCCTGCTTTATCAATGATCCTAGAGTATTTTGCGATCAAAGAATCCTCATGTCGATCCAAGGTAACCAAGATTTTGTCCACCTGGGCTCCATATGCCTGGATATTACCTTCAGCGTCATCTTGGCAATGATCCATGCCAAAGAACTGCGCTTCATAGACTCTCATATTCGGGTCCACATCAACCATACGTTGGTACAAACCGTTTGTATGAGCACTGAGTTATCTTACTACTTCAAAAACCCCCTTAAGTTTTGAGTTCATCCAGCAAAGGTGGGCACGGATGTCCCTAATATCGGCTCTAGTATTCTGAATCTCATGTAGCTTGCCAACCCATTCTTTCTCGACCTTCATCCCTCCTGCTGGAGGGAAGAATCCCAACAAAAGGCCCAAGTCTAGAGATCTCGAATTCGACACCTTCATGAAAAGAATATAAAGCAAGTATCTGGAAAAGTCCAAAGAAAGAGAAAGAGAATTGCAACTAAAACAGTTACAGAATGCAAAAATGCTAATTAAGTTAATAAAATAATAGGTGCAAAGCATTGAAACTAATCAGTTCAACTAGCTTTCTAAACCGGCAAATCGAAGTTCGAAAGAAGACATTCAAAATGGTTAGCAAAAAAAACCATTGATTCTACAAGTTAAACAGGTTCGCAGTACGCATATCAGATTATAAGATGATTCAAATTATTCTCAAAAACTTTTTAAGATAATTTAGACTGTGAATGTTTTTATTATCAAAAAAGCTAATGAAATCACACTATCACAGGTAATTGAAACTCTACTGAAAGACTCCAGAATTTCATTACTTTACTGCTCCCAAAAATGCTACCTATATACTGCAGATAGCGCTCTCTTATCTCAATCTTCTTCGAATGACAATTACAAAAAAGAGTCTAACGAGAAAACAGAAAAAAAATACGTTCAATTTCTGGTTTCTTTCAGATATCGGCCCCCCTTTGACAGTCCGATTTGCTCATTCAGGAAATCTGAGAAATTCTTCATTTGCTGGTTCCTTCCTTTTCTGCCCAATCTTCGGAACCTAGCAGTGCAACTTCATACCATGAATCAGTCACGTCTTGTTGAATAACATTTGGAATTTTATATTCATGTGAACTGGTAAACAAGTAACTAGAGCAATCTGTGTTAATGTTGCGCAGTGGAGAACTAATGATCCGAGACTTCAGCGATTAACTAAACTAATTTGCAATGATCTCGGATACTTGACTGAAATATTCTTTCATATTCTCGTCATAATTTAACGTTGAAATAGTGCGTTCTGTCTTATGCTGAGCAGTGAAATGTATTGCATGACATGATGATCTCTAAAAATCTTCTTGTGAGGTCATCTAATAATAAGTTCTTTCACTTATGTTTCCTTGAAACCTGCACCATTATAACCAATATAAATCAATGGACCAAATAATATGTACAAATCAAAAGTTTGGATAGCTAAATTTAATTATAAATATCCCTAAATTTACAAAACAACCCGTTAATCTTCGTGTGGGAAAACAATTTTCCTTTATATGCATTATTTAATTTGAAAATAAAATATTCCATCTTTTTGTTTTGGCGGCATAAAAAATTTATTCATAATGATAACATAAACCCTGCATTGTAACTTTGAATAATTTATGGCTTCAATTAAATAAAAGTATTTTTCTGATCTCAAATAAGGTTTTGGTTTATGATATTAACCGAAAAGTTTATTAATTTTTATTTGTTAAAGGTAATTAAATTAGTTTTGTCAGCTCAAAAGTATACCAAAAATTATTTGATTTTAATTTAAAATTAGGAAAATATAAAATAGAATTTAAATAAAATTTATTTGATTGATTAAAATTATGTAAAGATAAAATAGAATTTAAATAAAGTTTAAAGTTTGTACAAACTAATAATTTGTTTAAGCCGTGTGTTCAGAGTAATTGGTAATGAGAAATTGAGATGAGAACTTGCAAATGGAAGGTCATGAGTTTGAATTCCCTATGGGTACTTACAAAGATTTAACAAAATAAATTGAAATGGCTTTGAATGATAAAAGTCATAAAATCCAATTGGCACAAATCATCCAAAATCAACAAAATATCGTCGCATGAGCCTAAGAATCAAATGATCCATCATACACAATAAAAGGATGCCATCAAACCAAGAAACCAACCAAAGGAACAATTGAAAATCAATCAAAAACATTAGTTCAATATTTACTCCAAAATTCTGAATAGGGATCCATTGACTTATTGAAATTTTAAAGGGGGTAGTTGGGGTGCCAATAGGTACCCAAGTCGACTTCAAAAACAACAAGGAACCAAAACTTGTCATCTTCCAAAGCAAAATAATCTCCAAACTACCAATCCTATGTACAATTACCACACAACCTATCAAGTAGCCAATGTTTGCCTCCATTAGAGTGCCTTCCACACACTCAGGGATAACAATAGGAAAGAGCCACTCCACATTCCCAGTCTTGTAGCTAGAGCTTATCATTGAGAAGAAATATTCAACATCCCTGAATTGCGAGCACTTCGAGACTTCCTATAGGAACAAAAAAACCTAATTCCAACTGCATGAATAAGACTTGTCAAGCAATCTGAAGATTCATTATGAGAGGATTCTAGAAGCCTCCTAGTGTGAGAGCTTCCCATGGAGTCTTCCACATAAAAGAGAACTTGCTGCATGTGATGCATTAAACTTTACCATGCGATATCAAACTAATGGCTTTGTGCATTAATTGGTTAAGGGACACTAACACTTTAATAATAATCCATATAACATGGAAAGAGAACTTTAGGGGAGCCAACATGGTATTAGTTGGCCCCCATTTTTTTTAAACCCCTTGAGGTAGAAGAAGAGCAACCTCATTTGGTGGCTTATCTTGGCTTATCTCATGATTCATTGTTTTCTCTTGGAACATGAAATAGTTATACACTCGAGATTTGAAGGAGGAGGCCATTGATGAACTTGTGGAGTCTCCATGCAATTTTGTCCATGACACAATGTATTTTTCTTGTTTACGATATGATCAAGAGGGAGTATGCTACAATGAAAAGCGATTGGATTCCAAGGGAAGCAATTTACTCAAGTCTCAGCTATAAAGCATACATCTCCTCTTGATTGTTGGTAGATTTTCATAAACCATGCAATAAAAAAGAATACCACATACCTACCCCCCCAAAATAATAAAGTTGGATCTTATATAAGATCTCTTGTATTATTTAATATAGTGGATATCTTATCTGTATGATCTAAATTATAGTTAACTTTATAAGAAATCTCATCAAGCCAAATACATGGTTATGAAATTATTACGATTGACACTGTGTAGCTTGACACACAATACACATACACACATGTATAGTATATAATAATAGATATTTATTGAATACACACTACATTGAAATTAGGTCCTTAATTATCGTAGTTTAGTTTTATTTGCATTTATTCAAAGATTTATTCATCCACATACACTTATTTAGTTTTGTTCATTCCACTCTGAGTTCACTAGAGAGGCAATATCATATCACGTCTATTCATATTGGGGGTTTCAATAACCTAAAAAAACCTCAAAATATATTTCCTCATATTAAGGGGTTAAGGGGAGGATTTCTAATTTGACGTAGTAATAAAAATATTACGGGTTATTTTATTTGGGTGGGCTCACGAATAACTCCAAATCATTGGATGAATTCATAACTCCAAGTCATGGTCCCAATTCATACCTCCAAATCATGTGTTTGATTCATATTAGTAGTATTTTTTATTAAGGAATAACCTCCATATCACGAGCTAGATTCATACCTCCAAATCATGGGATGGATTCATATGAGTCCTAACTTCTACTAAGGAATAACCACCAAATCATGGGCTCGATTTATACCTCCAAAACATTGAACTTATAAAGTATTACTTTTTTTTGAAATACTTTTTTAGGTTTGGGTTTAGGTGGGTATTAATATTCAATCAAACCTTTATCCATGAAAACTAAGAAAAGTGAGATCAATATTTCTTTTCTTACTAGAATCAAGAAAAGTTAGATCAATATTTCTTAGCTACTTATTATTTCAACATTTTGTATTCTTCTTTAACATTTTCAAATTGCTAGTTAGGGATGTTTGTTAGATTGAGTTATATTTTGCACATTCATAATTGTAATTTCAATTCTTAAATGCAAGGAATCTGTCTTAATATTGTATTGGAACTAACATGAACATAGGTGAACATATAAATCCTTATTTACATAACCTATGTATTATCATAACTCACCACAAAATGGTATCATATAAGTTTCACCATTTATGTATCTTTATAACTATTGTGTGCTTGAAACATAACAATGAATATTTTTCTATCTACTGTAAAGGTAAAAAAAATTAGATCTAAAACCCAAGAAAGGTAACTAAATGTTGTTAGTTCCCTTTACTCAAAGAATAAATGTAGAGTAAGTGGAGGAAATTCATTGCATCTTGTGAATTACCTAATCCTATTTATGCACATGATCACATGGTGTTACTCGAAAGTAAGAGGTTTTTTTCTATGTTCAATTGAGTTCAAACATCAATTATGTTTGTTTTGATAGGAAGGTAGGGAAGTCCATCCACAAAAGGGTTTCATTTTTTTGTTTTTATGGAGTTTAATTTTTTAAGCTTATAGAAAACATGAGCTCTCGATGGATATACTTATATTTACATAATATAAAATTGGGATATTTGAAGGCTGTGATGTGAAACATCTACAATTCTCATTTTTTCTAAGAATTGCACTCGCTATAAGACTATTAGTCTTTTAGATTATTTGGTACATTGATATATTTTCTAGTTTGTCTTTTATCCCCATTACTATTTTTTTGGGTCTTCCACTATCCAATGCTACAAATTGATCAGTTGCCCCTATAATCTTGGTGGGATCGTCGTTAGTATTATACTACTTTTTTATTTAGCATCATGTTTTCCTATACTAAGATGCGTTAAGGATCCTATTTGTTACAACCTAATAATATGATATAAAGGGGATATTAAAAATTGGGTTGATAAAATTGATACCTACAATATATGCTGAAAAACTAGGGGTTTTGTTAATTGGAAAGGTATATTGGGAGGGGGGTTCTACAATACAATTTTAGGATGCATTTTCCAATATTTAGTGAAATTAGGGATATTATTTAATATCCTATGAATGATCGTGCTATGAAACAAGTTCTCTAAGTGAACCTCGTGTATCCAAGGTAGAATTCAATTGATTAATACTACTATGATTAATGGATCCAATCAATGGTTTCCTTCAATACAAGGTTGATTTCAATCTCGAGCTGAATTCAATCGAGTGTTGACCTCAATCCAAGGTTAACTTCAAACCATGGTTGACTTCAATCCATACTTGACTTTAATTCATGTTTCACTTTGAGCCCTGGCACGATTCAATCCATAAAGACATTTTAGAAAGTGGATGATTGAATTTGAATCACGGTTGAATTCAATCCTTCATTGAATTTTAAGCAATGTTTTTTTCAATCTAGAAATGACTTTTAAGCAAGGTCTACTTTAATCTATAGTTGAATTTCAGCTAAGGTTGACTTCAATCCTTTGTTACCTTCAACCAAAGGGTGAGAACAATCGAAGGTTGCCTTCAATACAAGGTTAACTTTAGTCGATGTTTGAATTCAATCCAAGGTTAAATTCAATTAAAGGTTGACTTAAATCCATGGTTAACTTCAATCCAAGCATGAATTCAATGCAAGGCTTACTTCAATGCAGCATTAAAGTAAATACATAGTTCACTTCAAACAAAGGTTGACTTCAATCAAAGGTTATCTTTAAAATATTGTCGAGTTGAAACCCTAAGCACATTTTAAGAAGTGGTTGATTGAATTTAAATCATGGTTGACGTCAACCCATAGTTAACTTGTAGAGCAATGATAACTTCAATACATAGTTGTCTATGTAAAAAAAAAAGGAAATAATTTGTTGATGTGAATATCCAATATACGTACGTGAATACGTCATCATGTCCATAATAATCCTTTAAAAAAAAATTCAACCTTTCCTTTCATTCTTATTTTATAAATGTCTAAGTATAATTGAAAAAATTCCGTACTTGACACACTAACGTTGGCACCATATAGAGGAGTCGTATTGGTAGAATCATCCTGCTAATAATTATTTCAATATTTAATCCAAAATTCTTAATATGGATCCATTGACTTATTGAAATTTTAAAGGGGGTAGATGGGGTGCCAACACGTACCCAAGTCGGCTTCAAAAACAACAAGGAACAAAAACCTGTCATCTTCCAAAGCAAAATAATCTCCAAACTACCAATCATATGCACAATTACCACACATCCTATCAAGTAGCCAATGTTTAGTTTGTGATATGATCAAGAGGGAGTACCCTACAACGAAAAGCGATTGGATTCAAAGGGAAACAATTTCATCAAGTCCCAGATATAAAGCATACATCTCTTCTTGATCTTTGGTATATTTTCATAAACCATGCACGAAGTTTAGTGCTATATTCCATGTGGAATAAAAAAGAATACCACATACCTACCTCCCCAAAATAATAAAGTTGGATCTTATGAAAGATCTCTTGTATTATTTAATATAGTGGATATCTATTGTGTATGATCTAAATTATAGTTAAGTTTATAACAAATCTCATCAAGCCAAATACATGGTTATGAAATTATTACGATTGACACTATGTAGCTCAAAACATAATACACATACACGCATGTATAGTATATAATATTAGATATTTATTTAATACACACTACATTGACATGAGGTCCTTAATTATCATAGTTTAGTTTTATTTCCATTTATTCAAAGATTTATTCATCCACATACACTTGTTTAGTTTTGTTCATTCCACTCAGAGTTCACTAGAGAGGCAATATCATATCACATCCGTTCATATTGGGGGTTTCAATAACCCAAAAAACCTCAAAAATAAATTCCCTCGTATTAAGGGGTTAAGGGGAGGATTTCTAATTTGACACAGTAATAAAAATATTAGGGTTTATTTTATTTGGGTGCACTGAGGAATAAATCCAAATCATTGGATGAATTCATAACTCCAAGACATGCTCCCAATTCATACCTCCAAATCATGTGTTGGATTCATATTAGTAGTAATTTTTGCTAAGGAATAACCTCCATATCACGAGCTAGATTCATAACTCCAAATCATGGGATGGATTCATATTAGTCCTAACTTCTACTAAGGAATAGCCACCAAATCATGGGCTCGATTTATACCTCCACAACATTGAACTTATAAAGTATTCCTTTTTTTAGAATACATTTTTAGGTTTGGGTTTAGGTGGGTATTAATACTCAATCAAACCTTTATCCATGAAAACTAAGCAAAGTGAGATCAAAAGGGTTTCAATTTTTTGTTTTTATGGAGTTTAATTTTTTAAGCTTATAGAAAACATGAGCTCTCGATGGATATACTTGTATTTACATAATATAAAATTGGGATATTTGTGGGGTGTGATGTGAAACATCTACAATTCTCATTTTTTATAAGAATCGCGCTCGCTATAAGACTATGAGTCTTTTAGATTATTTGGTACATTGATATATTTTCTAGTTTGTCTTTTACTCCCCATTAGTATTTTGTTGGGTCTTCCACTATTCAATGCTACAAACTGATGAGTTTCCTCTATAATCTTGGTGGGATCGTTGTTAGCACTATACTATTATTTTATTTAGCATCATCTTTTCATATACTAAGATGCGTTAGGGATCCGATTTGTTACAACCTAATAATATGATATAAAGGGGGTATTAAAAATGGGTTGATAAAAATTGATACCTACAATATATGGTGCAACTACGGGTTTTCTTAATTGGAAAGGTATATTGGGAGGGGGGTTATACAATACAATTTTAGGAGGCATTTTCCAATATTTAGTGAAATTAGGCATATTATTTAATATCCTATGAACGATCGTGCTATGCAACAAGTTCACTGAGTGAACCTCATGTATCCAAGGTAGAACCCAATTGATTAGTAATACTATCATTAATGTCCTCAATCAATGGTTTCGTTCAATACAAGGTTGATTTCAATCTAGAGTTGAATTCAATTGAGAGTTGACCTCAATCCAAGGTTAACTTCAATCCATGGTTGACTTCAATCCAGACTTGAATTTAATTCATGTTTCACTTTGAGCCCTGGCAGCATTCAATCCATAAAGACATTTTAGAAAGTGGATGATTGAATTTGAATCACAGTTGAATTCAATCCTTCATTGAATTTTAAGCAATGTTTTCTTCAACCTAGAAATGAATTTTAAGTAAGGCTAACTTTAATCTATTGTTGAATTTCAGGTAAGGTTGAATTCAATCCTTTGTTTCCTTCAACCCAGGGGTGGATTCGATCGAAGATTGGCTTTGTAACATCCCTCTTGTATGCCTTAATGTATCTTGTAACTATGAATGTTGTTTTTCTGGTGAGGAGGTCAAGGCCAAGGCCCCACGAGAAAGACCTTGCAATTATATTGAGTAATTTCCTAAGTGGTAAAATTAGGTGACTTAAAGACATTGACACAACTAGACATGGGAAACTAAAGTACATTGTAGAAAAAAGTGAATGGTTTGGGAGCCATAATATTTTGCCTCAGTATGCAACCCGAAAGAGGAAAGCGTAAGTAAAAAGAAACCCTAGTCTCCTACAAAAAAAATTGTTAGGAGAAAGTTAATAACGCAAGGGGGCTGACAAACGTGTGTGCGACAAGAACTAGGATGGTGAACAGATTCCACTAAGAGATCGAAAAAGGTTAGGAAAAAAAGGAAAATAAAATTATAAATATATCCGCTCATATATTTATAATAATAACTATTCATTTATAAAAGAAAAGAGAATTATAAATATATATGCTAATGTAGATATGTATTTATAATAATAACTATCCGCTTATGAGTTATACCATGAGAAATAAAAGGAAATATTTTATTAAAACTAAAAGACTATTTTGGGATTGGGCACATGCCCTGGAGGCAGTTACGTAACGATGAAATTGAGGGATACCATCTCAGCAAAATGAATAGCAGATTTATTGCCTTGATTTGGGGAAGTTTGGCGCACCTTCAAAAGAGAACTGTTGCTTCCCTAGTTATTTATGAAGTTGCGAACTCTTGTTGAGGGGGAAGAACCTAACGATTAGCGATGGAACACACCTTAGAGAGGGGAAGTATGGGCCTACAATTTCCTAGTTCATGTGGCTGCTGGAGTTCAAAACATGAAGATGGAAGTGAACGCGGTCTCTATTTCCTGGTATTTTGACTCGGACCGAGAGTGATCGTTTTGATCATACCGGTCTCCATCACCAAACCTTGCCTCAGGTAAATCTCTCTGGGCATGTGCTTCCATCGAAAATTATCGTAATGAGGAGGTAGCCACTCTATAGTAGTATGCATTTTTTTTAAGATTATGAACTTGTTGTATACGTTATCTATCATCTAGATATTATAGATCTGCACCTCGGTAGGAATTTTCCTTTAAGCTGTGATCTGAGTGTTTGTGGATTCCAACTCTACATGTACTTCCTAGTTGAGATCATTCATCTATGACCTGATTGTTAGCGCTTCGATCATCCTTGGATTTTGGTAGATATTAATATGTTACACCTATGGATCTAGACTCCCATGGTGGGAATAATAAACGGATCTGGGTTTCCACCCTTGAATGAATTGAAGGTCAAGATCGAAATATGCCTGCATTGGAATGAGATCTGTATCTGCGACATGGGGATTGGGAACAACCTTGGCTTGAATTTTTGTGGATAACCTTCACAAAACAGAGTTTCTTATGTATGGTAGTTATTGGTTTGTGTAAATTTTCCATTAGTGTAATGTCTCATTATATTGAGACCCTATGCACATGAACTTGTAGAAAAACCCATCCAATCAGAAGAATTACTCCTTTTATCCTCCCCATTAGATATCGCGAACCTGTTTAAGTCTGCAAGGGTCACTGGGAAAGATTTTATTCAGTTAATAAATTCTATTGGGCTTAAATCATTGTAGTTTTGTAGCTAGAATTGTGTATCATCCATGTAAGAGCCAAACCTTGAGTGTTAGTTGAAATTTTGGCTTGATGTCTCTTTGAGATACACTCTCAGCCATTTTAATAAAGTATTTTGTTTAGAACTCAGCCTCATACTGAAAACCAAACCAGTTGTCTTGGCGTGATTCCAACGAATATCTTTTGTTTGTAGAAAGATTTATCTTGACAATAATCGGCCTACGGAGCTTGAAATCTACCTCTATTAATTATAAATAAACATATATATGCAAATAGTGTTGAAAGTGTTACTCACTTTCTGTTTTGGCTGGAATCCATATGCTGGAAGTGGATTCTTATACTCAGTTATTGTTTTAGGAGTATAAGCCCTTGTTTAAGTTTATTTTTGTTAACGATGAATTGCATATTCAGAGAGAGCAGGGAGCCTCCATTCTCTTCTTGAGAAAAGTAAAGAATCATCTTGAGAAGAGGAAAGAAAAATTGTATTGGAAGTGTTGAACAATTGTAATGTTCTTCTTTGTTCAAAATAATAAAAGATTAGCAATTCTTGTTGGATTTAGCCCTAGTTGGGGTGAACCACGTATTTCATTGTCTCTCCCTCTGATGTTAGTAATTTTATGGGTTTTATTTTGTGGAGTTTCTCAAGTTAATGTCTTTATAATTCTTAAATATTTTAAAGAATACTCTCTCTGTATAAATTGAATGAACAGTGGATCGTGACATCTAACATAATAGTCAAGGCTTTGCACAAGTGATTGATACATTGTTATAAGAAAGTTGAAGACATATCGTTGCAATGACATGATTAAAAAGTGTTGTAAGTTAAAAAGTATGATGAGATATTAAATTTTGAGAGTTTAATATGCATACTTGTTGTTCACCTTCTCATAATTTAGTTCAAGTAGACTAGGTGTGTTATAGATGGTATCAGAGCCAAGCGACAACACTCAAGCCTACTTGGGATCAACTTGAAGTTAGAAAGCATGAACATGGTTAAGACAAAAAAATCAAATATTTTGTTGGGGTGAGATGAGAGAGTAAGTTATCGAAGTGGGCCTGCAAAGATTGGAAGAGAATCACAGTTGTTCCTAATGACCTCATGAATTGTAGCTATGAGACAAGTGTGGTGATGTTGGTTATTTTGTTATGAGCAGTGTGGCATTTTGGCTTATTATGAACAAAGCCAATTTAGATGGTGTTTTATGTGTATTTAGGCTGAAGGTTGTGCTATTATTTGTTTTGAATGTGAGATATATCTTTAAGTAAGGTGCTAGACTATCTATTTGAATTCACCATAAGATTGTTACATTCATTCATGTGGTACATGCCTGGTGTTAGAGTTACATCTTATTCACTCTCTCTTCAACCGATTGCAATCTACTCGTTGGTGTTGAGTTGAGTGCATGTATGGATTGTGTGTTTCTTCATGTGCATAATGTGTGTGCAACATATTTGCCTACTTGTCATCATAGTGGATCGTATTCTGCTATGAGTATATGAAGTGTTGCTGGTGTATGGGAGGCATTTTGTTCTTTCTTTCATTCATGTACCATATGTATTTATTGTTGCAGTGACCTTCCTTCAAACCTGCCAATTATTTTTTCCATTCGTGGTGGCCTTTCATGTCCAACGAATATACATTTATCTCTTCCCAATTAATAGCCATTATTCATTTTCCAACGAACATATTTTTTTTGCAAAGGAAAATGTCGTTATTGATTGTTCAATTGAACAGAATCAGCTGCCAACCGTACAGCCTGTTGTTGTTGTTGTTGTAATCTGCATGGCCGTTTCTTCTTTTAATCATGTTTGGGAAATGGATATTTTCACCATTGTTGTAGGATTTCTTTAGTAGTATCCCCTTGCTGTAGGCATTTTTTGTTTTATTTTTATTTTTTCGCTTAGGATCTTTGGGTGGGAAATATATAGGACGTCGGTATTATATGATATAAGACAGAGAAGAGACATAAGCCAGGGGAGTTATAAAGAACAATTTGGTTCTTTAAGCACCTCAGGGAAGCTCGCCATTAACATATCACTATTGAATGCTTTGCTTATTGGATTGATTTTTACTTTGTCTATTTGGTTTGCTTCATGGCATTTAAACTTACTCCCATTAGGAATGCTTATCTTATGGCAACTAAGAGGCTAGCAATGTGCATCAGTGTTATTCATGTATTTGCCTTTTTATTTTGACATCGGAGGCAGTGTAGTTTGATTACTTTCTTTAATGAGCAAAAACATAATTTGAATAACACGTGGAGACATGCCCTAGCCCTTGCAATCATCTCCTTGAAATGTTATATATAAATAATCGCATGGCTGAACATGCTGTATCACTTACTATCAAGATGAGGGAGTTTTACACCTTTTATTTAGTTGTCATAATGCACTCGTTCCCAATCTGCAGGGTAGTTAGACTTATGGCCTATTGGTGCTAGCATGCACCAACAAGGTGTTATTTCCTTGAGTTGTCCTCGGCAATTAATAGTTATGAATTTGCTTGTATCCTTCTGTATATGCCTCAGCAAGTTGCAAAGAAAACAATGGTTCAAACATACGTAGCTCCATTTATCAAGGCCAATTGATTTATGTTGGTTACTGTTTTGGAGCTTATCTATGATAGACCTGTAGTCGTACATCTGTCATTTATGATTTATGATGTCAATAATGTTGTCCCAGTAGTCAAAATTTGGATCCATGTAAATATTGAATACCATATTTGATTTTAATGGTTTGAAGTCTTGGGCTATTGCTTCCTACTATTCCTCACCCATTTATCTTTTTACTATCATGGGTCTTGTTTTGTACGTTGAAATGACTTGTTGAGACCATCCTAGTGTTCCGAGATTATCCCTGTATAGTCTTGCTAAGTTTTAGATAAAATATGTTGCTTCATCAGACCGGCTATCTTCCATACAGCATGTGGATCGTGAAAAGGCTCTTACGAAATTCAATTCTAGCGGCAGTAGCCCTTACACAGAGGATTTTATGATGGTACTGGTTTATTGGATGAGGCCCCCAATAGGATAGTTTATCTAATGAATTATTTCTTTTTCTTTATCTATGCACTTTACTTAGTGTATTGACAATAGTCATAGCAGATGAGATGAGAAACACATGCAAATAAACTTTCCAAAAGGCCTCACTTCTTGTGAGTTTTTCCTTATAGGCCATGGAAGTAATCTTCATAATTTTCAGAGCCATTTGAAATTGTACCCAAGGATAAATAGGGTTCGGCCAAAAGAATATCATTTTCATGATCCTATAGTATGTTAATTTTTTTATTTTTTATTTTTTAAGAAGCCCCTTGAGATCAGAGTGTTTTAGAAGAAATCCAATCAGCTAGTATTTGGGAATATTTTCATTAGTGCGCCCTTGGTAAGTTATGTGCCTAGTATTACTTGTTATTCTGCATCCAACTTGGTCAACATGTAGGAAAATCATGGGATAGAGTTATTCATCTACAACTGCGTGCTGAAAATAGACTTATGTGTCGTGTGCCTTTTGGAAATATGGTATTGTCCTAAAGATGTCACATCGGCATTACAATAGAAACTGTGCATGATTTCATATCATAATTATAAAAGGTATTCAATCCATGTGCCATATTTATTCGGAAGTGAATTTAGGTTTAGATATTTATTTAGCCAATCTACAGGATGTAGGGTGACTCATCAGATAAGCCTGGATATTGGGGCTAGATATTATGCAATGTCAAATATCTGTTAGGTTCCTACATCAAGTCATTTCGATTGAGTAAATTACCACCAACGAAGTGATGTTGGGAGATTGGAGCAATGCTATTTGGATTGTTATGTTTGTTATTATTATACATGAAAACATGTTCGAGAAATTCAAAAGTTTATTCTGTAGGTTGTACTAAAGAAAATTTTAGGCCCAACCTAGTGATTATCCTGGAGTTATGGTTATACTACCTTGATGGGATATTATGTGCTATTATCATACTTGAAACATGTTTTAGGACTTTATAATTTTATTTGGTAGATTGTCTGTTCAGTTCTGAAAATTCCCTTTTTGGGAATCTTGCTATTTTGTAATGTTTTCATGTTACTCAGAGCATCCTAAAATTAAAATCAATTGATATTTGAGGAAGGAAGAGAATTGGTTGATATACTTGTAAGCTGAACTCTCGTAGTTTCACCAATGAGGTGAGTGTAGCGACAACTTTATTTTTCTTACCGTGAACTGTATAGGAATTAAGTATCATATGCAACTTGAACTTGTTTCTTGATAATATTTCCCTTTTGTATTTTGAGTACATGATAGATTTGTCTTTAGATTTAAAAATCTCCTATGAATGACTTTGTTCTTAACTAAAAAGTTGATGATGATATGGTGTTTTTCTTTAAGTTTCTTACACACAACCTTGACTATAAATTCATTGGTGTAAATAAATTGAGCTCAATTACTCAAAACTAAATAAAGAGTTATTATGGATGGTTTGCAAAATTTTATGAATCATGAGCGATGGTAGAAATAGAAATCATTACAAATTATGAATTGTTTATGATTAAGGTGATGAAATTTTGTTTATCAGTAGATGATGATTAAATTACAACGAACCATGAAGTTGATTCGAGGAACAAGGAAATGACAATGATATCGTGTTAAGCAACAAGTCAGTGTGTCACAATTAATCAAAGTCTGTACTTGACATTAAAAATGAATAAGGAAAATACATGCTACGGAAGCACAATGGTGTTAGGAAAATAATTTCCATGTGAGCACATTGGTGTTAGGCATATGATGTGGAAAGAAAAATTGATGATATAACTCTACCCTATTTTGGGTGGAAGGGATTCCTCGACTCAAGCGAGGAGGCTTGAGGGGAACCATAAAAGAGTTATCATATCAATATCAAGACCTAGGAAAAACTGGACATTTGGAATACGGGACGCTTTTTGATTTCACTGAGGAGAAAACTTTTAACTAGTGGTTAAAAGGGAGAGTAATCTCAGAAATTGTTGTAAGTCCACACAAGAATGGAAAAGGAAACTCAAGGGAGTTTGGAAAACATAATGAACGTAAAACGTGTTGAATGAATTTCCAAGTAATTAGACTGTTACATTCTTAATGTGTAATGTGAAGAAAGGATTTCCTCAGGTCAAGAACTATATATAACTATCCAAAGGTTGGAGATAAAACCGACACCCAAAGTATAGTAATTATGTTTTATTGATGAATCAATTGCATTATGAATTATGATACCAATAAAAAGCTAGAAAGTGTTCAAAAAATTGTAATTGTGGTGTTGCACACGGATCTTTTGCTTATGTTTTAAGCTGAATTATAATTTATGACGTAGTTTACTAAATGAATTTTGGGAAGACCCAAATTGTGTTACAGGAAACTACAGGTCTTGAACAAATAGCGACTTGCGAGGTTGAGGGAAAATTCTACAGGATCATAACAGAAAATACAAAGCAAGCAAGGATGACTCAAGAAAGGAAAGAAAATTGTTGAACGACAAGAACACCGAGGACATCGTTATTTTTAAGAAGGAAAGGATGTAATATCCCTCTTGTATGCCCTAATGTATCTTGTAACTATGAATGTTGTTTTTTTGGTGAGGAGCTCAAGGCCAAGGCCCCACCAGAAATACCTTGCAATTATATTGAGTAATTTCCTAATTGGTATACTTAGGTGACTTAAAGATATGGACACAACTAGACATGGGAAAATAAATTCCACTACGGAAAAAAGTGAATGGTTTGGGAGCCATAATATTTCCCTCAGTATGCAACCCGAAATAGGAAAGCGTAAGTAAAAAAAAAACCCTAGTCTCCTGCAAAAATATTTGTTAGGAGAAATTTAATAACGCAAGGGGGCTGAAAAATGTGTGTGTGACAAGAACTAGGATGGTGGATGGATTCCACTAAGGGATCTGAAAAGGTTAGGAAAAAAAAGGAAAAGAAAATTATAAATATATCCGCTCATATATTTATAATAATAACTATCCATTTATAAAAGAAAAGAGAATTATAAATATATATGCTAATGTAGATATGTATTTATAATAATAACTATCCACTTATGATTTATACCATGAGAAATAAAAGGAAATATTTAATTAAAACTAAAAGACTATTTTGGGATTGGGCACATGCCCTAGAGGCGGTTACCTGACGACGAAATTGAGGGATACCGCCTCAGCAAAATGAATGGCAGATTTATTGCCTTGATTTGGGGAAGTTTGACACACCATGAGAAGAGAACCATTGCTTCCCTGGTTATTTATGAAGTTACGAAGTATTGTTGAAGGGGAAGCACCTCACGATTAGTGACGGAACACACTTGAGAGAGGGAAATTATGGCTCTGCAATTTCCTAGTTCATGTGGTTGTTGGAGTTTCAAATGTGGTTATGGAAGTGAACGCGGTCTCCATTTCCTGGTATTTTGACTCGGACCGAGAGTGATCCTTTTGATCATAGCCATCTCCATCACCAAACCTCTCCTAAGGTAAATCTTTTTGGGCACGTGCTTCCACCGAAAATTATTGTAATGAGGAGGTGGCCGCTCTATAGTACTATGCATTTTTTTAAATATTCTGAACTTGCTCTATACGTTATCTATCATCTAGATATTATATATCTGCACCTCGATATGCATTTTCCTTTAAGCTGTGATCTGAGTGTTTGTGCCTTCCAACACTGCGTGCACTTCCTAGTTGAGATCATTCATCTATGACCTGGTTGTTAGCGCTTCGACCATCCTTGGATTTTGGTAGATCTTAATATGTTACACCTATGGATCTAGACTCCCATGGTGGGAATAATAAATGGAACTATGTTTCCACCCTCGAATGAATTGAAGGTCAAGATTGAAATCTTCCTGTGTTGGAATGAGATCTGTATCTGCGACATGGGGATTGGGAACAACCCTGGCTTGAATTTTTTTGGATAACCTTCAAAAAATAGAGTTCCTTATGTATGGTAGTTATTGGTTTGTGTAAATTTTCCATTAGTGTAACATCTTATTATTTTGAGATCCTACGCACTTAAACTTGTAGAAAAACCCATCCATGGAGAACAAGTGCTCCTTTTATCCCCCCCATTGGATATCGCGAACCTGTTTAAGCCTGCAAGGGTCACTGGGAAAGATTTTCTTCAGTTAATAAATTCTATTGGGCTTAAATCATTGTAGGTTTGTAGCCAGAATTGTGTATCATGCATGTAAGTGCCCAACCTTGAGTATTAGTTGAAATTTTGGCTTGATCTCCCTTTGAGATACACTCTCACCCATTTTAATAAAGTATTTTGTTTAGAACTCAGCCTCATACTGAAAACCAAACCAGTTGGCTTGGGGTTAGTCCAATGAATATCTTTTTTTTGTATAAAGCTTTATGTTGACAATAGTCAGCCTACGAAGCTTGAAATCTACCTCTATTAATTATAAATAAACATATATATGCATACAGTGGTGAAAGTGTTACTTTCTATTTTGGCTGGAATCCATATGGCGGAAGTGCATTGGATCAATGCCAAATTTATGATACTCACTTATTGTTTTAGGAGTATAAGCCCTTGTTTAAGTTTATTTCTATTTACCATGAATTGCATATTGAGAGAGAGCATGGAGCCTCCATTCTCTTCTAATACTGGAAGTGTTGAAAAATTATAATATTCTTCTTTGTTGAAAATAATAAAAGATTAGCAATTCTTGGTGGACATAGCCCTAGTTGGGGTGAACCACGTATATTGTTGTCTCTCCCTCCTATGTTAGTAATTTTATGGGTTTTATTTTGTGGAGTTGCTCAAGTTAATGTCTTTATAATTCTGAAATATTTTAAAGAATAATATCTCTGTACAAATTGAATGAACAGTGGATCATGACATCTAAAATAACATTCAAGGCTTTGCACAAGTGATTGATACATTGTTATAAGAAAGTTCAAAACATAGCATTGCAATGACACGATTAAAAAGTGTTGTAAGTTAAAAAATTATTATGAGATATTAAATTCTGAGAGTTTAATATGCATACTTGTTGTTCACCTTCTCATAATTTAGTTCAAGTAGACTGGGTGTGTTACAGATGGTATCAGAGCCAAGTGACAGTACTCGAGCCTACTTGGGCTCAACGTGAATTTAGAAAGCATGAAGATGGTTAAGACAAAAAAATCAAATATTCGATTGTGGTAAGATGAGGGAGTAAGTTATCGGAGTGGGCCTGCAAAGATTGAAAGAGAATCACAATTGTTCCTAATGGCCTCGTGAATCGTAGCTATGAGACAAGTGTGGTCATGTTGGTTATTTTATTATGAGAAGTGTGGAATTTTGGATTATTATGAACAAAGCCAATTTAGATGGTGTTTTATGTGTATTTAGGCTTAAGGTTGTGCTATTGATTGTTTTGAATGTGAGCTATATCTTTAAGTAAGGTGCTGGACTATCTATTTGACTTCACCGTAAGATTGTTATGTTCATGCCTGTGGTACATGCCTGGTGTTAGGGTTACATCTTATTTACTTTCTCTTCGACTGATTACAGTCTACTCGCTGGTGTTGATATGAGTGCATGTATGGATTGTGCATTTCTTCATGTGCATACTGTGTGTGCAGCATATTTGCCTACTTGTCATCATAGTGGATAGCATTTTGTTCTGTGAAAATTTTTGGTCGACTAATGGGTGGAACCAATCCAGTGCTAGGGTCCCAAAATAATGAAAAAAATTGTCTTGGGATATCTTTAGTTTTTTTACGTCTTTATAGTTCAACCCATTAGAATAGAATTGCCTCTGAGATTCTATGTATGAGGTAATGTTGTACAGTGCTCCCTAGGCATTAGAAATTGTGTTTGTTATTGTATATAATGCCTCGGCTAATGATTTTTTTAAATGGTCCCCCCCCATCCCCCTAAACATTGAGCTAAGGTGCCTCAATGCACCCAAATGAGCCCGAATCTTTGAATTTTGGTCTTGTTCCCCTTCAGTGTTTGGGGTTGTGTCCATATTTAGGTTTGGGTTTGGGTTTGTGTTTGGTTATTGGTTATGAGTGGTTTCATTTTGCACATTTTATTCAAGATTTGTGTTCTCTGTTGAGAATAAAAAAACAAATTCAAAATTGTTTTAATATTTCATTGTTTGATTTAATTCAACAATTTTTAGTAAATTTGTTTTAAAATTAACAAAAACTATAAAATTAACAAACACAAATGAAATTTGAAAGAATTTTTCAAGGAAATGACCATTTTCCTTCCATTGCATTCAAATTGTGAATTGTCCCTTCCTAATTCGCTCAAGCTCAAATCGCTCTACCACTTTTTCACACTCCTATTCCTCACCTACTTGACAGTGAAATGAGAAATTGAGGTCACAACCATGTTTTAATTTTTTGTTTTGGTATTACAAATCGCAATCACGATATATCGCACTTGCGATTTGTAACTCTTACAAAATGCATGTGCGATATATTGCACATGCAATATAGGCTAACTAAGCTTAGCCTCACTTTTGGGCTCGGGTTTTCCAAACCTAGCCAGAATAACGCATATGTGTTATACATTTACATTTCAGACTTGCATTTTATATTTCTAAAGTGGCACTAAAAAGTGGAACCAGCTTCATCCGAGCACCTTGATGAGCTTATCTTTCCATGGTTATGTCTCTCTTTTTTATTAGTAATACTCTATAACAATTAAGTTTTTCTCTAATTTGTGTGAGGATATAGGAATATATATAAAAAATTAAATGTGAAATTTGACTCTATGTTACAATTACCATTTGAAGTATATAAGTGTTGATTTAAGTGGTTTAATTAGGTGTAAGAATATTTTAGGATGGATTAAGATTTAAGAAGTGAAAATTTTCAACAATTTCAACTATTTTTTATAATAATTACAAAGGTAAACATTAACCACAAATTATTAGACATAACATCATCGAAGAAAGATTTATATAGTAATAATTTGTTCTTAATAGAAAATCTTAAAATATTTTAAGTAAACATAAAAGGTCAAAGAATGAGATGTTTAATCTCAATCGTACAATTTGAACTAACTTTTTAATAATTAGTTCACCAATCGCTACAATACAGTGTGGAAAGATATAAATATTAACAACAAATTATTTGACAATAATATATCTTATCATTAATATTTATATGACTATACTTTCCTCTAAATACAAAATCTTAAGAAATCTAAAAGTTTAATCTCAACAATACAACGTAATAACTACTTAGTTCCTCAATCTTTACACTACAATGTAGATTTTGTTAGTAATGAAATCTCATCACTTCTTACATATTTATCAATTGGTTCTTAGCGAAATCTCTATAGTTGAAAATCCGTATCTTTTGTCTAATTTTAAAAAGATATAGTGCAATTGCACCACCTTAGTTCCAATTCCTTTTTGTAATTCCCTTTTGTAGATTTTAAATTGCAACTCTTTGCATATTTTCCTCCCATTCATTACCAAGTCTCTGCAATGCATGGAGATGTGATATTCTCTTCCTCTATTAACATGCATGTTCACTCTTAGCAATTCAATTCAAAAATGGAAAATCATTTTGGTTCTTTGTATATTTCCCTCCTGTGCTTGTTATTTCTTATATAAGTTATTAGATTTGAAATTGCAACTGTTTGCAGATTTTAGCAATTTCATCTATAACTGAGTCTTCATTCTTGTTCTTATATGACTGTTTCTAGATTTCCCTCTTCTATGTCTAATTAGATTTTAAATTGCATGTTTTCCCATTTTTCCCATGTGTCTTTATATGAATTATTACTGATATAGAAAAAAATATTATGTAAATGGGATGATGCACAA